>ML780298.1:618190-641482 GCA_009831015.1 Picea engelmannii | reverse complement strand
CCCCACTAGTTGGGTCACCCAAATGGAATATTATTTCTCTCTCTACAACATTACAGATGACTTGGCCAAACTCTGGTATGGTGTTCTCCATCTAGATCAAGAACGCTGGCAATGGTGGCAATGGAGAAAAACTTCCTGTCAAGGGTATATTTCTTGGACCCAATTTGTGACTGAGCTTTATGAACACTTTGACACTGACACCAACCATTTGGGTTGTTTGAAAAAATTGAAACAATCAGAAACAATAGAAGACTTCATAGCTACATTTGAGCACCTGGCTTTTCGAACAAAGGCCATGACTAATGCTTTCTTTCAAGAGTGTTTTATCAGTGGCCTCAAGGAGGCGATTCGGGCCCATGTCCTCATAGATCGACTTGCAAGTTGGGTGGAGGCTACTAAAAAAGCTAAAGAAGCACAAAAAAATGTTTCCTCTCAAAATCATAAGCCTTCATTTATCCCTCACCCTAAACCAGTAAACTCCACTACTCCCTCCACCCCATTACAGATCCAAAAATTGACCAGGGATGAAATGGAAGAATGCCAACTCAAAGGCCTCTATTATAATTGTGATGACAAATATTTCCCGGGCCACAAATGTAAGGAACAAAATATTTTTATGGCCATCTCTGAGGATATTTTGGAAGAGGATGTTGAAACTCCCCTCGTGCCCGAGTCACCAGAAATCACTGACATAATCCCTCCCTTCGACCCTCTCGAAGTGGAACCAATCATTTCCCTCGATGCTCTCATCGGCTTCTCTGCCCCCCAAACCCTCAAGTTAATCGGTTACATCAAGCACTGAAAGGTCATCATTCTGGTTGATAATGTCAACACCCACAATTTTATTCATCACCGCATTGCCCAAGAAACCCATTGCTACATCCATGCTGTCAAAAATTTCCAAATCATGATTGCCAATGGTGGTTCTATGAAATGTGGTGGGCACTGTGAAAATGTGCGTCTCCAAATCGGTGACTACCACCTAAAATCCCATATGTTTGCTATTGACATGGCTGGTTGTGACATTGTGTTGGGTGCAGACTAGCTAAGGACTTTGGGCCCCATTCTCATGGATTTTAAGAACTTAACCATGCCATTCGACCAAGAATGCCACCAATATAAATTCCAAGGCATCATTGCTGGTTCACTTTAGGTCATCAGTTCCCATCGCATGGAAAAGCTGCTCAAAAAAGGTCATTATGGTGTCATTGCCCAACTCCATGCCATACAAGCCACATAAACACCCCCAGTGCCCCAAGACCTCCAAGCCCTCCTTTCTAAAAATCAAACCGTATTTTCCACTCCCCAAGGACTCCCTCCTTCCCACGGTGCTCATGATCATTCCATTCCCTTTGTCCCAGGAAGCCTTCCCCCCAATATCCGTCCATATCGCCAACCCTTTGCACAAAAAAATGAAATTGAGAAAATGGTCCAGGAACTCCTTACTGCAAGAGTCATCCGTCCTAGTACGAGCCCTTACTCATATCCGGTCATCATGGTACTGAAGAAAGAAGGTTCTTGGAGAATGTGTCCTAACTTCCATGCTCTCAACAAACTGACCATCAAAGACAAATTTCCCATTCCTGTCATTGATGACCTCCTAGATGAATTGAGTCGAGCGCAATTCTTTACCAAACTTGATCTTCACTCGGGCTATCACCAGATACGTATGAAAGAGGCAGAAATTCCCAAGATAACCTTTCGCACTCATGAGGGACACTATAAGTTTTTGGTCATGCCCTTTGGCTTGTGTAACACCCCCTCCACCTTCCAGAGCCTCATGAACAATGTCTTCCGTCATTTTCTCTGTCATTTTGTCTTAGTTTTATTTGATGATATCCTCATCTATAGAAAAACCTAGACATACCATCTTACTCATGTGGATCAAGTTCTCTGCCTACTCTCTCAGCACCAACTTTTCCTGAAAAAGTCTAAATGTGATTTTGGTGCCTCAGAAGTAGAATACTTGGGTCATCTGGTGGGAAAGGATGGCGTCAGGGTGGACCCAAAAAATATTGAAGCTATGAAAGACTGGCCGCACCCAAAGACTCTAAAAATCTTGCATGGATTTTTGGGCCTAACAGTGTATTATCGCAAGTTTGTTAAGAACTACAGAAAGATTGCAGCACCTCTCATGGCTCTCCTAAAAAAGAACTCTTTCACTTGGACTCCAGCAGTTGCTCAAGCTTTTCAAACCTTGAAGACAACCATGTGCACCACTCTGGTTCTGGCCCTTCCCGATTTCACAAAGACCTTTGCGTTGGAATGTGATGCCTCAGGGAAAGGAATCGGCATTGTCCTTATGCAAGAGGGTCGACCTTTAGCCTTCACCAACAAACAACTGTCTAAAAGGAATCTGGGCAAACCCATTTATGAAAAGGAAATATTGGAGATTTTGCATGCCATTGAGCTGTGGCATCCTCATCTCTTGGGGAAATGCTTCCAAATTAAGGCCAACCATCAAAGCCTCAAGTACTTTCTGGAACAATGCATTTCCTCTCAAGAGAAACAAAAATGGGTGACTAAGCTCTTTGGATATGATTATGAGATCATTTACAAGAAGGGAAAAAACAATGTCGTGGTGGATGCACTGTCCCAAAAATATGAATATGAAGGATCCCTTTTTTCTCTTTCCTTCATTGTACCCGATTGGCTCCAAGCTGTGCGCCAGGAATGGCTTCAAGATCCCAAAAGTTTGCATCTGATCCAACAATTGCAGACTAAATCTCTGCCCCCCCCAGGGTACTCTTGGCTCCAAGATGAGCTTCGATACAAAGGTTGCTTGTATTTAAGTAAACAATCCAATCTCAAATCCAAAATACTTTCTGAGCTTCATGCTACACCCACAGCGGGGCACTCAGGGTTCACCAAAACACATGACAGGGTCAAACGTTCTTTTTTCTGGGATGGTATGAAACAAGACATCCGTAAGTTTGTCACTGAATGTGAGGTGTGTCAACACAACAAGGGAGAAACAGTCAAATATCCGGGCACCCTCCAACCACTTCAGATTCCCCCTGCTATTTGGAAGGATATCTCTATGGAATTTATTACAGGCTTACCCAAATCGGGGAATAAATCAGTCATAATGGTCGTGGTGGATCGCCTTTCCAAGTATGTTCATTTTTGCGCTCTTCACCACCCATTTACTACATCCATGGTGGCTCAAATTTTCATGGACCAGGTCTTCAAGCTTCATGGCATGCCACACTCTATTGTTTCTGATCGTGACCCAACTTTCACAAGAAATTTTTGGCAAGAACTATTTAAGCTACAAGGCACACGATTGCATCTCAGCTCAACTTATCATCCCCAGACGGATGGTCAAACGAAAGTTGTCAACAAGTTTTTGGAAACATATTTGAGGTGCTTTTCCTCTGAAAAACAACACCAGTGGGCTCAATGGTTACCCCTAGCCGAATGTTGGTACAACACTACATACCATACAACTACTCACATGACTCCTTTTGAAGTGGTATATGGACAGAAGCCACCTTCAGTTCTCTCATACTTACCGGGTAGCTCGAATATCCAGGCGGTTGACCAAACACTTACAGTCCGAGAGGATATTCTTCATACCCTTAAAGAGAACTTGGTCATGGCATAGAATCGCATGAAGTAGCAAGTAGATCAAGGTTGCTCTGAACGTCAATTTGCAGAAGGGGATCAAGTGTTTCTTTGACTGCAACCATATAAGCAAACTTCCCTCAAGGCCAAGCATTGTTAGAAGCTAGCGCCCAAATTTTATGGTCCTTACACAGTTCTCAAGCATGTGGGACAAGTCATATATCAGTTAGCTCTGCCCAGTCAGTCGATGCTACATCCTATTTTTCATGTTTCATGCTTGAAGAAGGTGATTGGAACCAAGTGCCAAATTCAAACCAACCTTCCAGAGTTAGTTGAAGAAGGATCCATTTGGATATAGCCAGAAGCAGTTTTGGACCAGTGTGAGTGTCTCCTGCATTAGAGAACCATCAAGGAAGTGATAGTACAGTGGAAAGATATGACTCCAGCAAATTCCACTTGGGAACCAACTACCATTCTACAGCAGTTTCCACATCTCAAGCCTTGAGGACAAGGCTATTTTTAAAGGGGAGGACATGTTAAGGTCCTAACCCGCACATAGGTAGATCAATGTATTCAGATGTAATAAAGGTCAATATTAATAAGGCCTTTCAATAAAATAGAATAAGGTGGATGTAAGAAGACCTAATAAAAGATTTCGCTTCTAGAAGGATCTTCCTCTAGATGCTTCTCTTAATAGACATATTTAGTATAAATAAGGGTCGAGGTTATGAAAACCCTAGCTTGGAGATTATTGTAACAGAGCGCTACTCAACTAGAGGTTTCCCCCTCGAAGAGGCCTGTGAACATTGATTTCTGAATCAAAGTGCTATTTCAGTTGTTGTTCTCATATTATTTATGTGTTATTGTGGAGATTATGTTGGTTATATTACTATTATTACTGTTATGCTGCGTATTTATTATATTTGGTATCTTGCAACCAACTACCACTAGATCGACAAGTGGACCCAATTTGGTCATCCCATGAGTTCCCATGATTACTTCAGTAGGATGTTAACATCCAACCCTAACTTGAGCATAACTTCTCACACTTCATATCATTGAATCAATGCATTTAAAATAAATTATTTTCCATACCTTGTTCACTAGACATGGTTTAAGGGCCTATGTTGTGCCTCTATTGGTGACTCTAAAATTGGCCCAAGGACCTCCCTTAAATTTTTTGTGGATTTATCATTGTCTATTATCTATAGAAAACTTTTCAAAAATTCTTTGACTTCATCTTCCACTATATATACTAGTAGAATCATGCATTGGCTTAGTGGCCAAATTATGGAAGGATTTCTATTTCTTTCATTCATAGTAATTATGTTTATAGCATGAATAGCTTCCTGCATCACCTTAATTACATATTTAAAGTAATATTTCTTTCATAGTACATCAAACCTTGGTGCTCACTATAAAGCTTGATATATGGGTCCTTGATTTGCATCTCTCATGTTTGTGCTAGAATTGGATCCAAACTAGGTGACAATATTGATCCCAATGTAGGCACAACCTTCTATATTTTCACCATGGATATAAAGTTCACAATTCACCTTATTATAACTACTCTATCTCATGTATTGTTCCTCCCATTTATTAATCAATTGTACACAATCATGTGTATTAGGTATTGTCTTTTGGTAGTACCCACATCAAGGATGGTGAGGATATAAGTAATTCCTTTCAATATACCCCACTTCATAATAATTATAAAATCATGGTGGGAGATGATCCACTTAATTCCATAGAGCCATATTACCCTAATTATAATTATGTCCCCCATCCACTCCCATGGTTGAATCCATTGTTTTAGAAGATCTGACGAATCCCAACATCCAACTTCTCATGTAGATTTTTGTTTTTTAAAACCTACATGAGGCATGGAAATATCGACGAAAGTTTGTCACAAGCTAATGATTAGGTTTTACTCTAAAAAGGATTTTCGTCGCTACTGCCATGAAATTTTGTCGCACTTTTCCATGGTTTTTTATCACACATATAACATCCACATCGTAAGCTCTTCATGATTTTTTTCCTTGCCAAACATTTTCTTCACTATTGCCACACTTTTTCGTCATAAATTTCCACACTTTTGTGTCTCATATATGGCATCTGCGTCATAATATGTTGGTAATTTTTTTACTTTGGCATGGTTTTTCATCCCTATTGTGACGATGTTTCATCGCTATTGCCACACTTTTTAAGGTAAACCTATATTGAGGATGATGACATGTGGAGGGATTATTTCATTGTGGTTTCCATGAAAACCTGGTTCGTAGATATAGCAACAGAAAAAGTTCCATGAAAAATAGTTTATTCTTTCATGGAAAGTGTGACAAATATGTGTGGCAATAGCAACGAAAAACTGAGGAAAATTTGGTCATATGTAGTAGTGATCTAATTTGAATACTAGTATTGGACTTGGGGGCATCGCTCCTCCACATATCCCATTTTCATTTGATGGTACTCATATTCCAAAAACGACTCCTACGATTGGAGGCCTTCCTCCTTTTCACCCCGGGTCTAATCCTGGTCTTAACGCCCCTAGATGGAGTGGTCAACCTAGAGGACAATATACTACTTATGGTCCATTCATCAAACCTACCTCTTCTGCACCTATTTCAACCAACACATTTGGCATGACAAACCCACCTCTATCCTTTGGATTCACACCTGAAGGAGGTCAGTTTCATACCTTGGGAAACCCCCAACCTAGAGCTACTCTAGTTGGGCTAAATTTTTACAACCCTCATCATAATGTTCCTATTGGAATGGTGCCCAACCAACCCCTCATGAATCAGTTCGAAGGAGGGTTTTACAATCCTAGACATGATCATGGTGCATACCAGAACCCTGGATGGGATGTGATTCCCCAACAACAGTCTTTCCTGGGAGCTTGGGGCCAGATGTCACAACCTGGTCTCCATTTTCTGGCCACACTCAATCTGTCAGAATTGTCTAGATTAATGAATGACCCTATGTGTCATGATTTGACATGGACCCCCGTCCCCACCAAGTTTCCTTCAGATATTTAAAAATTTGAAGGAAATACTGGTGATGATCCTGGTTATCACATCACTACTTTTCATATTTGGTTCTCGTCTAATTCCTTTAACCACGATTCTATTTGTTTAATATGTTTCAATGAACCCTCATGGGGGTTGCAACAAAATGGTACATAGAGATAGAAAAGGGGGAATATAGAAATTTTAATAAAACAGTTTTAGTCTTCCTCAACCACTTCCAATTGTCGGTTCGTTATGATGCTCGCATATAACTTTTGTTAGCGTTCTGTTAGGACAAAGCCACCCATATCGCATATCACATCCAAGAGTGGTGTAGACAAAAGAGGTTGATAAAGGCCTACATACCTTTGAATTTCCTTCTAGAGTGGTTCTCTAAGTCTCTACAACCTTATATTTCGAAGGATGTTTCTACATCTAGAGTTACATCTGAGGAAGAAGCAATTTTTAAAGCCCAACAGTTAGATCTTATATATGCTCAGTCTGGGATTTTATACAAAATTATTCCAGACACACCGAGGTCAAACTATGGCCCTAGACAAAGTGTTGGGCCTCATGCTGATGGCATTGTAGGCTCACAACTGTGAAATCTGCAGACTTGGTGACAAGCTGGTTGAAAGAGTTGTCTCTAAACCAGTCTGTAGGAGGGCCATATTTGTTTGTGTCTTCCACTCCCACTCATTCGATGGATGTACATTATGTGCAATTGTCGACCAACCCAAATGGTAACCAACAACTAGGAGGGAATAAAAATAAAGGACATGGTAACAATCGTAAGGGTGGGAATAATATTAATAAACCCAAGGACAATGATAATGATGAGAAGTCTAATAATAATACTGGTGAGGTAAAGAAATAAAGGAGAAAGGTGAAGTTTCCATGAAATATTTGTATAGACGATCACCTTACTCACTTGTGTCCCAAACTTGCAGAAGTAGCGAGGATTTTATCTCTACAACCTACTGTGCTAACTAATCCTTTTTCACATAATCAACACATGGCCTTGAGCTCCTCTAATGCTGAAATGTGATGAGTGGAAGTAAAAACCCACCAATGCAAGATGGTGACCGTCTAGGCATCAATATGGTTACGTTTGAGGTTAATGTGGCCACTGGGTCTCGCGATTACAGTTCTTCACAAACTGTACCTGGTCTAGAGTCTCCCCCTCCTCCAGAGACACCTTTAAATATAGAAAAACTAGATCCCTTGCCTTGTATTCCGAAAGGATTACTCAAGCGTTCTACCCAACACCCTGATGCTAGAGCCACCCATAATTACTCTATTGTTGAGGATTTGGGTCAAACCCCTTGCGTGATGTCGACTCTGGAGGTACTGCAGACATGTCCTTCACATATGAATGCCTTGTTATCTGAGTTAGGATCTATAGATCCATGTGGCTCTAAGGTTATCAAGTTTGACATCATGGATGTGAAGTCTCTCTTGCATTACCATGTGGCATTCCAAATCCGTGTGGGTTACTCAAAGTATACCATCAAATGTACTATTATTGATAAAGGTGATACAATATGCGTGATGTCCTTGGTCTATTGGAAGGCCCTCAACTCTACGATCCTTTCTCAATCTCTAACCATGTTGACTTCTTTTGATAGTAGTTATTTTTTCCCTTACTGTATTCTTATTGTATTCCCGGTCTAGTTAGGTGGGAAGATGGTGGAGGTGGATGTCGAGGTGGTTGATGCACCCCTCAACTATAACTTGCTACTAGGACGTAATTGGACTTATGATATGACTGCAATCATATCGTCCATCTTCTGTACTCTTTTCTTTCCTCATGATGGGAATATCATGGCAATCGACTAGTTGTCCTTTGCATATGCTAGCCCCAATGCATCGGTTGGATCGTCGATCCCCGTGATCGAAAATTCTCAGCCAACAAATGAGAATGTTATCATTAGAATGTATTCATCCCTTATGGGTACCTTATATTTCATTGCACCGATTCATCATATCTATGCCATGTATAGTAGGTCTTCTTCGTCAATGAGGTCCACTTCTTTCCACACTTCATATTTTAATGATCCATAGACCCTACATTCCTCAACTGCATCTTGTGAAGGTCAGTCACATACTGGAATGGCTATGAGACTATTGGCAGTAGAGATAGTGTATTAGGTTGTTCTTGTCTCTTCCATCGATCTGGACCTTGTCACCTCACAAACAAGTGAGGTGGATCTTGTTCTCAAGCTCGTATGGGATAATTCATCATCTTTCTCATGTGATCTCCTTGATGATACTTTACCCTCGGATGAAGCAATCATTGATGCCATGAATGGTTTTGACAGGTCATGGGATGATATGCATCATCACTCTTATTTTCTCCCAGAGCATGCTAGGATCGAATAAGATGATTTTATATTTCCCTAGAGAGAGATAGTCAGTAACACTGTAGTTACACTTGATACGCAGGACATTTAAGTCGAAGGAAACACGATGAGTATATCTCCTACTGTCATGATCGATATCTCTCATATTTATGGTAAGGTTGAAAATGTATACATCGATGAATATTTTTCGCTGGAAGAAATTCGGATATACACCCAGTTATTCAAATAATTTCATGATGTATTCGCTTGGTCGTATGAAGAGATGTCAAGAATCGACCCTCGAATTGTCGAACATGAGATTAAAACCTTCCCGGATGCTAAACATGTTCAAAAAAAACTTACAACTATCAATCCTATGAAGGCCCTTGCTATTAAGGCATAGGTAGAAAAAATTATTAAAAATGACTTTATCTACCCAATGCCCTTGACTAAATGGATATACAATCTCGTTCCTATGAATAAATAGAAAGGAACCATCCATGTATGCATGGATTTTCGAGACTTGAATAAGGCCTATCCTAAAGACAACTTCTTGACGCCCTTCATTGATTAGATTCTTGATGAGTGTGCAAGAAGCAAAGTGTTTTCTTTTATGCAGGGATTTTCAGGGTATAACCAAATTCAGATTAAGCTCGAGGAACAACATAAGATGAAATTTATTTGTCCTTGGGGTACTTTCACATACCGTAAAATGTATTTTTTCCTTAAGAATGTTGGGGCAACCTTACAATGAACTTTGACCTTCGCATTTCGCAATCTCAAGAATATAGTTGAAGCCTATCTCAACGATCTCGCTACTCACTCTCGTAAGAGAGTGGATCAATCTACCCACCTTCGGCTAGTTTTTGAAAGATGTCGCCATTACTGCATCGATTTGAACCCTCATAAATGAATATTTTTCATTAGGTCGGGTCATCTTATAGTATTCTTAGTCTTTGAGACTAGGATCATGGTGGATTCGTTAAAGTTTGAGGCAATACTTCGTTTTCTTCCCCCCCACACTATTGTTCAGCTTCAAGGTTTACAAGGGGTAGCTAACCTTTTATGATGGTTTATAGTAAAATATCCCAATATTACTAAGGGTTTCATGCATCTCTTAAAGAAGGACACTCATTTTATCTAGGATGAGTGAGCCCAAGAATCCTTTGATGCTTTGAAGAAAGCCTTGGTATCAACACCTCTAATGAGGTCTCCAGACTGAAGTAGATATTACTTGCTTTATATCATTGTGTCCCAAGAGATGATTGGTATTGTGTTGGTTTAGGAGGATGAAAACCTCTCTGAGCATGCCATTTACTACCTTAGTCGACCCCGAACTTAAATATTCTCATGTTGAAAATATAGCTTTGGCTACCGTTCATGCAGTTCAACGATTATGACACTCTATATTGCTCTGAAAAACTATTGTGGTTGTCGATGTCAATCCATTTCAATACGTCCTTAATAGGCATATCATAGGTGGAAAATACAATAAAAGGATTGTCATCTTACAAGAATTTGATCTCAAATTTTCTTCTGAGAAATCCAAGAAATCACTAGTTTTTGCAGATTTAATATCTGACTTTCTTCGGTTAGATGAGGATGTTATTCATGTTGATTCATTTACATATGAAAAAATTTTCCTTGTCTCGTCGTCAGACCCCTAGTATGGAGATATTATGGTCTATATTCAAACTTTGAAGTTCCCTCAACATCTCTTGAGAGATGACCAACGATGTCTATGATACCAAGCTAAGAAATACCTTATTTTCGATGACAACTTGTATCACCGAGGAGTAGACAGTATAATGCATTTTTGATTGACTCACGAAGAAGCTAAGTCTATTCTAAATGAATACCACGATGGGGCTTGTAGTGGTCATATATTTGGGCTTGCGACAACCCAAAAAAATTTGTGAGTGGGTTATTTTTGGTTGTATACCTTTAAATATTGTGTCGAAGCAATTAAGAAATGTCACCCCTGCTAGGTGTTCACTCGGAAGATGCACTCACATCTAGCCCCTCTTCACCTAGTCATCATTGTCGGTCCATTTACTAAGTGGGGATGGATTTTATGGATTGCAACCCAACTTCAGTTGGGGGGAATCATCACATTTTCGTGGGCATATAATACTTTACTAAGTGGGCCAAGTCCATTCCTATAGTTAAATCCAATGATAAGACTGTTGCATTGTTCATGTTCAATCAAATTATAGCTAGGTTCAAAATCTCGAGTGATATTGTCATTGATCATGGTAGTCACTTTCAGAACAAAATGATGAAAGAATTAGCATCAACATTGGGGTTTAAACATGCTCATTCTTTCCCTTACTACCCCCAGGAAAATGGACAAGTAGAGGCCGTGAAAAATTCTCTCATGACCATTTTGCAGAAAAATATCAGCTAGAGTAAATATGACTAACATATCATGCTTTATCCATCACTTTGGGCATACTGAACCTCAGTTAAGAATTCCAACATTTTTTCTCCTTTCCAGTTAGTGCACAGTGTGGAGTCGATCCTACATATTGAATGTGCAATCCCTTCTCTTAGATTGGCAGTTATGCTCCTACCTGACACTTTCGATCTTGAACAACACCTCATACACCTAGAGAGTCTAGATGATTAGCATCGAGATGCCTCCATGAATATCGAATTGAATAAATGACGTGTTAAGGTTCAATATGACAATTATGTCTATACTCAAAAATACACTAAGGGTGACTTGGTCCTTCTATACGACCAAGCCAAAGAACCACTGGGGGCAGGCAAGTTCAAACCCATGTTGTGTGGTCTCTATATCGTGTGACATATCTTAGAAAAATAAGCTTACGAATTAGAATATTATGAAGGGAGTATGTTGGCTGAGCCCAGGAATGGGCTCTAATTGAAAATATATTATGCTTGATCCCCAAGCTTGGGCATAACTCTTTTTATAATAATGTATTTTAGTGTATATATCTTTTCCCCCTTTTCATATTCAACATGCTTATCGAGTTTTCCCTTGGTTGGCATATGTCAATGGATTCTTCGGTCTATTTAGGATTCCCAGAGGGGGCTAGTCATCATACACAGAACTTGTCTTCCACCGCTTGGGCTGTTTACTTACCTGAGGTTATACTAGTGTCTTCAGGTGGCGTTTTCCTAGGGCCATCAACGAATAATGTGGTTGAATATAGAACCATTATAGAACTTTTACGTGATGCCATTTCACATGGTATTCACTCTTTAGAAGTTCTTTTGGACTCCTAGTTAGTAGTATCTCAATTGAATTATAGTTACCATGTGTGAGACCCTACTCTACTCCGACGATTCTTACGGGTACGACTTTTGGAACAACATTTTGATTTTATTACTTATCATCACATACCTAGATGTTCTAATTATGTATCTGATTCATATGATAGTTTTTTTTAGATTGTCATTTGTCACATAACTAAAGAAAATAAAACACTTTCATCAATGTACACATGGTAATATAATTAAAGTCGAAGACCAATTTTTTTTATATATATTTCATCTCTCCAAAATATGGTGTTATAATACAAAATTGGGGCTCACACCCTCAAAATACATATACGACCGATAAATACAATAATCACAACATCTACGTTTGTGGTGTAGTATGTGTGTCATGATATCATACTATGGCATTTGTGAGACGTCAAAAGAGTCATACCCAAGCATGGGGCACACCTACCACCTGTCATTTCATCACCTCCAAAAGATCTTCTAACTGAACCATGAAAATCATTTTCATCAAATGAGAGATGTTTCCCTACACATTTTGAAGCACTCTATTAACACCCCTGTTATAACCCTAAATTGCACCATACATGCATACCTGGCATTTGGCCCTCTCACATGCAAATTTTGTTAAGCCATCACTGAGAAACTCTTCTTAAAAACACTATTTTTGAATATGTACATGCCCTGCACCACTACTTCCCATGTACACATGATTTCTGCACCACTACAACCCGCATACGTATGGTATCTACACCATTACAACCCGCGTATGCTCACAAAAGTTGCAAGGAATCCATTAAGATTACGGGTTATTGGGTAGTTTCCCAACTGATCCATCTCCTATAGATCATCACTCAATCGAATAACCATCCTTTTGTCATATAAAATGAGGTGTTGGGGTCTCATTCATAACATAAGCATAAGAACAATGAAACTCTTCCCATTTCACATCCCCTCCTTGCCCCAAGATTCGCAACCACCTTGTGATATTTGCATAAGAATTTATCATTCTTTCCATTTTTCCTCTATTATAAGCCTATTCCATTTCCTTAGAAGAAGTGTGTGAGGAGAAATATACGTGGAAGTGAAGTTTGAGCTTGGTAAATAGGATCCCAGACCAAGTTCGTGGAGCAATCGTCAACCTTGTTGTAAGTAAACATTGTGATATCAATAAAAGGAATACTTTTTTTGTCCCAAAATATGATGTGTCAAATATTTGTATTTGATTTATGTCTTATAATAACATCTAAACCATGATTATATATGAGATGCATGTTTTTAGTTTCCTGTTTATTTGTTTGTGAATGAAATCCAGCCTTGGGAGGAGGCTTGTAGTCAATGGAGCTATCAAACGCAAGAGGATCGACACCGGACGTAGAGTAAAAGGTAAAGTTACTTGATATTTTCACTTTGTCTTTCGTGTATGATTATGGGGTGTATTCGGGGTAGTTAGAAAGGTAAGATAATTTTAGATGGTTAGATCTGCATACACGTTGAACCCTAGTGTAGTCCATAGGGGGGTTTTCCCACTATAGCATAACTGGCGACCATACTGGGGACTACATTAGGGTTCAACATAATTTTACTTATCGGGCATGTTTAGATCTCTGGAGAAGTTGATTTCAGCATAGGGGTAGTCCTCTATGGTTGAAATCTACCGTGCCCACCAGTCAAAGAATGTATCATCGAAGGCCTCTATGGTCCTCCCTCCCGCCTGTCGCAGAAATAATTCCTCCCACCTACACACTGTTGGGAAGGAGGCCACATGCCCTTGTACAGTCTCTCACAGACTCATGTTGGGTACCCTATCGAAGAAAAATGAGCACAAAATGATACCAAATATGAATTTTTTGTTACTTCACCCACAACATTATGTAAGTTGTCTCTTCATGCATTCTAGCATGGTTGTGCTCCAGTCGAACACTCGTGCATTCAAGAATTGCACTGCACAATACATTTTCACCCGGGAGGCCTAATGTAAGGCCACACATCTAGTAATCCACCCAATAACTAAAACTATCACTTTCAGTGATAGGTTGGTAGTCTTGTGGATTCGTACTTGAGAACCTACTTTCTCAGCGCCAGCCTCACAATGTAGTTTGATCAACTTGACTATGTTATGAGGCCCTAGGGGAAAATAATGAAATTTTAATGGTTCCCATCTCCTCAAGAGGCCAGTCAGAAAGTAAATGTCCCAGTCGTTGGAGTCAACGACACCCCCTCGAGCATGAACGCCTCAGTGTCGGGGTGCCAATAGTCCACCAAGGCATTCAACAAACTTGGTTGTGCCCTCATAAGTGGAAACTGAAAGAACTTCCATAACCCGCATTGTTTGAATGCGACGACAACAACAGGGTCCTCTTCAACCAAGATATCAATGTCTTCATGCTCCCCCTCTCTCTAGGGGACGTACATCCTGTCACATGACAAGTTCAAAGGAAGAGTTAACTCTTGTTTTTCATTTTTCCCATGTTCTTGAGGGGTACATAGGTTGTCTTGGACATAGTCGTGTATGCACGTGGGAAGATTGTTTTCTTCTTGTGGGAATACACGGGTTTTCCTTAGATATCCCGTGTACACACAGGGCCGACCATTTTTCAGAGGGCGTGCCCCCCCCCCGAAAAAAAAAAAGAAAATCATAAATGAAGTATGGAAATGCAAGAGGGGTTGATTTGCACTTACTTGGTCTGAGAAAAAGTTTGTTTCACCCTATGAAGCTCCCATAATAGACTCTTTTAGAAAAGGGGTATTTTTAGCATTTTAGTTAATTCTCAATTTGCAATGGTAAAAATGAGCTTCCAGCTTCTATTTATATACTTTCTTGGCCTTTTTTGCCACTTTTTGGACCTTTTTGTCATTTGTTTTCGCTTCAAAATTGTTTAATGTGGTTCTTGAGTTTCTCATTGGATGTTATGATACACTTCACTTTTGGTTTGGAAAAAATTTTGGGAGATGGGTCACTTTGAAAGGTCCTTTGGTAAAAGTCATTTTTTCAACTTTTTGCATTTAATTTAGGATTCCACATCCACTTTCTGCATCTTGTAGTATTTTCCACTTTGTCATAGGATCGATCCCACCGAACTACGACACAGACCCATCATTGTTGTTTTAGAAGTGTCATAATTAGGTGGTAGATTCTACCACTACATGGATTCCCTAGGTAGATCCTGGTTGCATTTTGGCGTCCATGTCGTTATTAATTACTTTAGGCTAAGGAGTCCTTGGTAGTCTTGTCCCGATTACGAGTTTGAGGCTCATATCACTGATGTCCTATTGATCTTGGCCTCACCCTTGGGAATCCCAAAAATGAGTCTTGTTTAAGCCCTTTTCAGACTCTCTAAACATGAAGATATTGTCGAGCGATCTTGTTGTCCTTCAGGCTTGCCAAATTAAAACTTGAAGGCACGTCTGTCTGGCAGTATTTTACCCCTTTTTCGGTTTGGATGGTAAATTATATGAACAAAGGTATACTTTAGGAACTTCGGTTCGCTAGAAGGGTATTCTCAGGTATAATTTTAACCCCTTTTCAGGCCCGAGGGACTAAATTTACGAAAAATGAACCCCCACAGAGTCCATAGTTAATATCTTTTTAGACTCCCTAAAATTGAAAAGATCGTTGAGTGACCTTGTTCCTTCACACTCATTAAATTGGTCCAGAAGAACATACTATATGGAGTCCATATTTAATCTCTTTTTAGAATCCTTAAAATTGAAAAGATCGTTGAGTGACCTTGTCCCTTCACACTCATTAAATTGGTCCACAAAAACACACCATACAGAGTCCATAGTTAAGCTCTTTTCAGACTCCTTAAAATTGAGAAGATTTTTGAGTGATCTTGTCTATGTCACACTCGTTAAAATGGTCCTGAATAGATGTATTTTCGGTGCTAGTTTACCCCTTTTTTGAACTTACTAGACTACCTTCAAAAAAGGTACCCCAGTGAAGTCTTATTTTTATGTTTTTCAAACTCTCTAAACGTGAAAAGCCACCGAGATTACCTTCTCTAGGCTCTTGAAACATACATTGAAGGGGGTTTCATCATGTCATGTTAATTGAATTTTCATCTCTACATCTTTGGCCTAATGTCGGCTCCATGTTGCTCTCAAATGAACCTTTGAAGCATGCCTTATATGCAATCCTTGTAACACTTTGCCTCTGTGACCTGGCACCTTGACCCACGGAGGAATTTTCCCTGAGTGTCCTTTTCCTGCACATGTCTCCTTTCTATGAGCATTATTGTGTTCATTGTGCTTGGAACTAGTATTCTTGCGACACTCGTTCCTCCTTTGTAACGTAGCATTCTTTTATTTTTTTTCAAGCTCTTTAAAAATATTGAAAAAGACAAAAAAAAAATCAAATATACCCTAAAAAGAGGACAGGAAATATATTTTCTTTTCTGGAAACACAATGATTCGCCCTTGGAAAAATCACATTCTTTCGTTTGTTCATTAAGCATTGGGATTTAATATGACCTTAGGAAGATTTTCTCGTAACATAGAGTTGTCCCCTCCTCCATTTGGTTATCCTTCCAAACACATGGAGAGTTTGCGTTGCCTCCTGCATCGTGAACTTATGTCAATATCATGCTTCCTGAGTCTGATAATTTGTTGTGCTATTGTCCAAGGGATGTTTTACCCATCCCGAGTTGGCCTTCCTATAGTTTGTCTCTTGACCTCATGCCTGACCATCCCGAAAGTCCAATCAAGTCTTTGTTCAAAATCAATGAAGTTCTCTACCTGATTACTGAGATCCTCTTGTTTGTTCCGGAAGAGCTATCGAAGACCTCTGTGTAGTGAATTCATAAACTAACATTACACTCCTACCTGAGTTTTGAAGATCTTGAAGTTTTTTCTCGAGCTCTAAAGGCCTCATCTCTAGCCATCAGGCATTGTTTGCTTCTTGAAGATGGATACTATACATGTATATCTTTGATTTTGAGATGTAGATCCGATGTGTATTGCTCATGGCTACAATTTGTATAGTTATATGACATGGATATAAAATGTATTTGATTGGAATACATGATTTATTTCATCCCGAGCATGGGTATGCCCACCTCGGTGAGACAATTGTTATTTTTGTAGATGGCATCTCCTGAATGTTGGTCCCAAGATCAGTCGTTCCATACATTGGTGAAGATTTTATAATGTATTTCAGCCATCAGATGTTGTTCTGACCTCAAACATTAGGGGGCATCTATTATAACCCTAAATTGCACCATACATGCATATCTGTCATTTGTCCCTCTCACATGCAAATTTTTCCAAGCCATCATTGGGAAACTCTTCTTAAAAACACTATTTTTGAAGATGTATGCACCCTGCACCACTAATGCATGCATACACATGCTTTCTACACCACTACAGCCCATGTACGTACTCTAGCTTCACCATTATTTCCCACATGTTCTCACAAAATTTGCAAAAATTAAAAAATTTCAAGGAATTCGTTGAGATTACGGGTTATTGGGTAGTTTCCTAACTGATCCACCGCCTATAGCCCATCACCAAACCAAATAACCATCCTTTTGTCATATAAAAGGATGTGTTGGGGTATCATTCATAACATAAGCATAAGAACATTGAAACTCTGCCCATTTCACATCCCCTCACATCCCCTCCTTGCCCCAAGATTCACAACCACCTTGTGAGATTTGCATCGGAATTTCCCATTCTTGCCCTACAAGAATTTTGTGAGGAGAAAGATACGCTGAAGCACAGTTCGAGCTTGGTAAAGAGGATCCTAGACCAATTTCATGGAGCAGTCGTCGACCTTGTTGTAAGTAAACATTGTGATATCAATAAAAGGAATACTTTTTCTGTCCCGAAATATGATGTGTCAAATATTTGTATTCAATTTATGTATTATACTAACATCTAACCCATGATTTATATATGAGATGCATGCTTGTAGTTTCATATTTATTTTTTTGTGAATGTAGTCCAGCCTTGGGAGGAGGCTTGTAGTCAACGGAGCTATCAAATGCGAGAGGATCAACACCAGACGCGGAGTAAAAGGTAAAGTTACCTGATATTTTCACTTTGTCTTTCGTGTATGAATCTAGGGTGTATTCAAGGTAGTTATAAAGGTAAGAGAATTTTAGATGGTTATATCTTCCTACATGTTGAACCCTAGTGTAGTCCATAGGGCAATTTTCTCGCTATAGTAATCCCCTCCCGCTCGCTCATCCCCTTGGCACCTCCGTCAGTGTCGTGGAATTCGGGCCATCACACTCACAAATTGGATTTGAAAGGACGTATATTTGGTGTAATTTTACCCCTTTTTCAAACCAAGTAGACTAAATTTATGAAAAAGGACATTTTTTTGCATTAAGTTGTAATTGCATCTCATTCTCTTGCTTGTAGTATTGAGCCCATTGTTGGTTCTCACTTTCACATTATAAGCCCATTTCCTCAGCAGTTTGCATCATCAGCCAATAAGAGCCATACTTATATACTTTGAAACTTGACACCCTATACCTAAGAGAAAACATTCCCCCAAGTGTCCATATCCTGCTTGCACCTCCTTACATTGAGCATAGGTATGTTCAATTGTTGGAACTAGTTTCTTACTAGTGACACTCGTTTCCTCCTCCATATCATATCATTCATTTGACTATGAAAAAACAAAAAAGTATGGGCGAGAGAAGAATATTATCTTATATTGGTAGCATTTGTGTCATCTTTGAACAAAAAACAAACTTTTGAGTCAACTTGTCAATTTTTTTTTTGGTTTAGTATGACCTTAGGAAGTTGAGATCGTTACTTAGAGTTTACTCCCCTAACTGGTTACTCTTCCAGACCCTATGGAGATTTTGATTGGTGCCTCCTACATCACAAAGTTTCATTGTTGAGTCTATGCTGCCAGAGTCTTCCATATGTCTCATGATCTTGTTCAAAGGATGTCTATTAGATCGTGTCAGCCATTTCTCAGAACTCTTGAGTTTACATTTAGTCCATACCCTCAGTGTGTCTCAAAGTTACATGAAGTTGTAGTCCTATTGTGTACCCTGGTATTACTTTCATCATTGGTAGGTGAACTTGAACCCAACAATCGATATTTCATGATTGGTCGTTGACTAGGGGGTTTTCCTTGTGTTCGATGGAAAGAAATATATTCACACATTGGGATTCGTGGAGTGTATTAGATGCCATTGGCCTTATTGGTGGTTTCCTTGCCTTTGTCACCAATTTTCCTTATTGGTTTCTATTCAGAGGGCCTTTTTCATGTATCGCTTGCATCTGGCGCACGCGAAAGATGCACAGGGTCATTAGTTCGTTAAGATGTTATTCGTCTGAATTCCTCTAAATCATCAAGCTCCTTATTTATGCCTCATGTTGAATGATGAGATATGCCTTAATGATCTCCTTTCAGCAGGTCTCCTTCCATCAAATTCAACCCATCTATTCTAGAAACGTGACCTAGAGTCTTATGAGTACCTAAAGGATTTCAATCATTAGTGGCAAGTTCTCTCACCAATGACAGTTGGGAATACATCAATGTCTCATGATCAATGGATTCTTCAAGTGTTTGACCTAAACACTTTTATTCACACTTGTAAGAATGTACTGGGTGCCTTGATACCTACTTTCATTAATGGTAGGTTGTCTTGTGTTTGTTAAATGTATACCTTAATCACCGGTAATCAAATGAAGTTTCATTGTGTTCGACCTCAACTCCTTTATTCACATGATGCATACTTGCACCTTTGGCGAATCATGTAGAATACTTGAAGACATTAGTTCATAGTCACAACTTTCTTCAGTTGTTTCTATCTTTCATTGGACCAGTACCTATGTGACTTCAGTGATCATGGGAGATTAGATTGTACTCCATTGTATACAGATATCTTCAAATTGATTTTGAGACTAGTTTTACTGGGCCTTGTTCATGACTATGACAACCTATGGAATGTAGCCACCTTTGTATTTTCTATTCATGGCCATGAACAACTGTTTGGTATATTTTCACATGGATCTACAGTGTAATTCAAATTGGCATCCATGTGCACAAAGTTAGTATTGATTGTAATATTCTCATGAAAAACTAGTTCATCCAACTAGGTCTCTATTGCTCCACTTCTAGGTATTATAATGTATTTCGGCCATCGCAGATACTCCTTTGACCTAACACATTAGGGGGCATTTGTTATAGCAAGATTTTCCTCACCCTATGCAATTTTTTTCAGAAGGCCTTTTCCATTTCCCTATGCATATTTGAAGTCCCTTTTTGCAGTTCCCAGAGCTAAAAATAATATTTTTCCACATATACATGCCCTAACTATTATACAACATTTGTATATGTAGGTTGCACCATTACAACCCATGTACATTGGGTTTTGTGCCCAAAATTAAAAAAATGGTGTCGGGTTTCCATATCTCATTCTGAGATCCATGATCCTTGACCTACCATATGCTGGGAACGTTCTGACTCGACCCTTCAGTTCCATTTGAAGGCTATAAAAGAGCCATATCCAATATGTAGAAAAGAGGATAAGAATTCAACTTTGAGAGCGAAGTTACTATGGAGAAATTAGTCACTTCATATTGAGTCTGCATCCCTTTATCCTTTTAAGTCTGAACTCATTGTTCAGTCCCCAAACTCTTTCCTACTTGATGGAGAACCTCACTGTCTCTATTATATGAGCTTGCCTTTGGTGGATGATTGAAGTGGCGGATGCCTAGCTAGAAGGAACTTAGTTTCTCGGTTCCGAACCTACTGACACATAATTTTTTCATTCATACATTTCTGTTGATTAAATTTTAATGGAAATACTCTTTTCTCGTCCAATTAATGTCTTGCAAATATTTGAATTGTTATTCTATGAGAATATTTGTTATTAATATTGATGGATTATACTATTAAATGTGCTAACTTTATATATTATCACCATATGCTTGTGTATCTTGGTTGTTGAGGACAAGTTGCAGGTATATTTCTTTGAGTTGAGTGCTCAATAGTGGACTTCATTGAACGTGTGGACGAGGTAGGCTCTTTATCTTGTCTAGTTAGCATATTTGTTTATATAGCATACTTGAGATTAGAGTTGATTTCTGCAGTCATTTCCATCTATTGTGGTTTACCCCATGCCATAGAGTGATTTTCCTCGTAACAATGTCTTTTACCTAATTAAAAGTAGTTTTAGATCTTACTCCAAAACTAAAAAATGGTTTTAACATAAATAGTATTATAAAAACCCATATAGCTGAAGCTACTTCCATTAAAATCATATACGTTTACATCAACCAAATACTATCTTAATTATAATTTAATCACTTATCTAAAAAAACATAAATTTTCATTTCTTAAAAAAAAAATATGATTTAAAAAAAATGATTTTTATCATATTAAGATTATTTATATTGCAAAACCGTTTGAATTATGCAAAATTAAAATTATTTACATAGTGGTTATTGCATGATGAGATATGGATGATACATGGTGCATTAATAATTGGTAATGGTATAAGGTTATTAATTTGAGTAGAGATGAAGTATACTCATTTTTAATATTTTTTTTTGTGTTTGTCTAAACTGCGCAAATGAAAACAAAAACGTTGTGAGTAAATTTTTATTTTTAAAGGGAAGTAGGATAGAGTCAAGGTATGAATGTGCACACTCTTGATTAAGTAAAAGTGGTGTAAATATAATATTATAGTATAGATAATTTCGTAGTTTTGATGTTTATTAAATAATTTCAAACGATCTCATTAACTTTAAATTTAAGTTTTAAATTTAAATCGAATTATAATATTCTTATTCTATATATGATTGTATATATCATTTAAAATTGAAATAATTTCCTCATACATGGTAATGTAAGTGTATGTTTTATTTTATCCTATATAAATATTATCATTTAATATATTTGATTTTTGCTTTGTATATTTTTTGTTTTTATTTTTTATATCTTATTATTGTAACTATGTCATAGACTTTAAGATGTTTTTTTTTTTTTTTTCTTATTTTATTGAAAAGCAAATTTGGTATTTTAGGTTAGAAATGTTAATTAGAGAACCTTGTGTAATGAAATTAAAAAAACAATAATAGTGACTTAGCTCATTAAGATAAATATAATCAAATATAATGTAAGTAATAACAAAAACTAAGGTTTAATATAAACTACGAAAGACTTGCTTGTGGGTCATTTCTAAAAGACTCTTCTTGATCTTGATGATTTTGCAAGAGAAGCCATAGGAGAATTTTGAGGGTAACTCAAACCTAAAAAAAATGACCATAAAAAATTATTCTATCATACAAATGGTAAGCCATAATCTTAACTTAAAAGATAGAAACATTAATCTCCTTAAATTTCAACGAAACCAAATGCAAGTAAACAAATACAAATGAACACAAGTGAATGGAGAAAAAAGTGATATTTTCATTAGCAAGAAGTTTGTAAATGACAGTAACATTGTGTGTAGTGTTGCATATAATTGATTTGAGAAATGGTTAATTGGACAAAAAATTATAGTAGAAATAAGAGAGGTATGTATTCTAGGATTTTGATATATGTCGATACAAAAATAGATTAAAAATAGTAAACATTATTATTATTTTTTTTAAATTGTATATTTCGAATTAACATAGCGAACTCTATCTGTGTCTTTAGTTTCTTCAATAGTTGAAATGTGTAGCCTATAGAAAAATAACGTCAAAATCAATGATATGGAGAGGAATTCATAAAAATTGAGGTTTTTATGTATTTGCAGACTGAACCACTAGGTTTTTCATCCTAAACCTAAATCTAAGGAAACCAACTTAGAAAACACATATGAAAGAGTTGTCAATCCTTCCAAAAACAAATTTAAATTCAAATAACACGTGTGAAATTTAGGAATGCATGGATGTTCCTAAATCATGTGTGCGTTCCTAAAACATGTGCACTTTATTAGCAATAGGAATGTGCATGCATTCATGTTAACACAAATCAATTCTCTCTCTCTCCCCCACCTCTCGCTCCCTCCCTCTATCTTCATCTCTTTTTCTCTGACCTTACTCTACCTATCCTCGCTCACTCTCTCCCCCTCCTCCATATCCATCTCTCTCTCTCTCTCACTTTCCACTCTTCACATATCTCCTTGAGTCCCTCTCCCTACCCCATCTCTCTCCCCCATTGTTACCCC
>ML780298.1:582673-596807 GCA_009831015.1 Picea engelmannii | reverse complement strand
GGGGTAGAGAGAGAGGGAGAGGGAGAGAGAAGGTGGGAGACAATGAGGAAGAGAGTGGTTGGAGAGAGAGAGGAAGATAGATGGAGGTAAGGAGAGGGGGACAAGAGAGAGAGATATATAGATAGAGAGAGAGTGGGGGGGAGAGTGGGGAGAGAGAAGGGGGGATATAGATATATGTCATGTTAATAGGAACACACATGTGTTCATGTTCCTAATAACACGTGCATTATTTAGGAATGTGTTCATGTTCCTAAAGCACACACATGTTATTTTTATTTCATTTTTTTTAGGAACGTGAATGTGTGCTTGTACATTTGTTTCTTAGGAACGTGTGCACATTGTTGAGAATGCACAGGAATTCTTTGGAATGTGCCTACATGTGTTTCTTAGTGAAGGTTTAGGTTTTTTTGAACCTATCACATTAGGAACACGTATGTGTTCCAAGAAACATGCACGTGTTCATGTGAGTGAACGTTCCTGCTCACTATGTTGCCACTATATCATCCACCAACTTCGTGTACTCACCTAGATACTTTCGAGAATGGAGGCAATGTGTATATCCTATGGAGTGGTGTTTTATTTCATTTGATTTATAATTAAGCCAATATCTCCCAGCATTGTAAGTTTTATAATCTACAGAGAGGAGGCGAGATAAATCCCTTTTAATAGAGCATATGATTCCACCTTATTTTTGGTCATGGTTTGAGGGCTCCATTCATAAGTATGACATATTTTCCCCCTCATGCTATATATTCCCCCTCCCACACCTTCCTCCTCATAATTTATTCCAAAATTAACACTTTTTCTAGTATGCAATTAAAATTGAGGTGTTAATAGGCACCCTCAAGTATACAAGGTTAATACAGTAATGTACAGCCATAATTTATTATGTTTTTAGTCATTCGAAAAGGACTTCTAATAATCTAATAAGTAAGTGACTTTCCAAAGTGGGGAAAGAAAACCATTATGGTTTTAGCTATTTAGAATGGACTTTTAATATTATAATAGGTAACTCACCTTCCAAAGAGACGAATAAAAACCACATACAAACTAAACAATTTTTTGGCATACAAGAGTTTTTTTGCATACAAGATACTTTGAGTTATGCATACTATAGTAAAACTTGATATCTATAAGAGAAAAATATCACTTAGATTTATAAATATAAAATGAATTCACATCATAAACAACACAAGAATATAGAGAAGAACCCTTAAGGTAGGGTAACACCATCAAATCCTCCTTATGGAAGAAATCACTCCAAAAGTCATGTTTACTACAAGAATCAATATCCAATATATTGGATACAATTATACTCATGTTTATTTATACTTTTTCATGAGTATTCCTAGTGGTCCAAAACAACTGCCCATTCTAATTATATTATTTCCTCTTAACTACCTAGTTGGTGTATCTATCAATGATCATTTACCATGTGGGCCTATTTATTACCAATCATTAACCAGTGGTACTATTCCATAATTATGGCCACATTACATTCATTATACCCTTGGGTACCACCCAAGGTACTCCATATTATCCTCCCTAGGTACATTACCTTCAAACTCCTTCACATATTTCATCCCCAAAATATGAGAAGAAGCTGTATAATGTGACTTTCCAAGAGATGTAGTCAACTAGCACCATGCATGAACATCTATCCATCCTAGTGAAACATGGACATGGGTTCCAACTATGGCCTTTCCTCCTCACTCTTGATTCTTGTTACTCCTTGGGTTCCAAGTCTTCATTTTTCTACTTTGATATCTCAATGCATCTCTATTAGTCCTCCATGTTCCTCCATGCTAGTTTCAGGTATTTCTCCCCTACAATTTGGGTTAAAGATCACATAGATAGGACACCCAAATAACTACGTTTAACTGAAAAAATTAGTTATGAATGTGTAAATAACTAACTACCATTAATAAAAATATCACTTACTTGGATTTTGAAATTTGGAGAAGAATCCTCATGTGAATCCTTGACCTAGTCTCTTTGTATAACACTTCTCTTGTCAACGTACATATAAGAAGAGATAATGTTGGAAATAAGGTAGTTACAATAACTAACTTTTAACTACATATACCAACTAGGATTAGAATGTTAGTATCACAAAAATCAAATTCATATAGTTTCTAAAAAATAAAACTAATAATAGATTATTGGGACGAAAAAGAGAGTTCTCATTTATTATGAACAACAAGTAACATGAAACAAAGTTACCTAGTCCTACTGCGGCACTAACTAGAACATATATTTGAATTCCTCTTTCCAAACCATTGAAGATCCATTGAACTCCTATTTCCTTGCTCCAAACAAGTGAAGGGAACAGGACAAGTTTCTTCCTCTCAACAATATAATGAGGGGAAAGATGTTGGAAAAAAGGGTTTCTAGATATTGGAGATAGATATGAAAAGATCAGAATGAAATGGGTTGTAGATATAGAAAATTTTCATTATAAGAAGGGTTCTTCAACGGATACCTTATCTCCTCCACTCAAACACACTTATTTATACTTCAAAAATTTGGTTGTATTAGATAGGCATGAACTATAGGAGGTGAATAACCCCAAGAATCCTATGAACTCCAGCCACAAGAGTGCATTATATACACATTTTATTTTTTTGGTTAAAAATGAGGGAATATGTGAGTTTCTAAAGGGGAAAGAGCATATATAATGTTGCATACACTCTATGTCATATCAAGAGTATCATATGACTAGCCATAGGGTGTTTTTTGAAGATTCTATGGAGAAATTTTGGTTTTCAAAAGGGAGATGGATTTGAGATTATGGCCAACAAGTGAATCTATGCATATGATGTAAAAACATATGCCATAACAGACTCCCCCTAATGTGTGAGGTAGAAATGGGAGATGATGGTTGAAATACATTATACAATATAGGAGGAAATTGTGCACTGACCCAAGCTAAGTTCACCGAACAATGAACCAAAATAATACATACAGAAGAAATCAAGTATGATATTACTCTCTTCCAAAGGCAGGAATACCCATGGTCAAGAGTGATGAAATCATGGTCACCAAATCAAGTACATTTTGGATCCATGAAATATGTATATAATTATTGATCATGGTTATGAAGAATGAATACACAATAGATCCATGTCAAAATCTATGTCTCAAAATCAAAGGAGGATAGTTGGAATCAAAGAGATGAACAAACTAATCCTCCACAAGTACCAATGTCATGTAAGGGAGTGGTACTGTCCAATGAAACTCACGAAGTAATATAAAAGAGGTGATTCTACTATATACTTGAGGTCTTATGAGCATAGACCATGTGAATAAATGAGTTGAAGTTGGACATGGTGATACACTGCTTGATTATTGATCATTGATGTATATCGTAAACAAGCGTGAGACAACCCACCGATAATAATAATGAGTGCCAAGGTACCTAGTATATTCTAACAAGTGTGAATCAATGATCTTATTTCAAACACTTGTAGAATCTACCAATCAAAGGACATTGATTTATTCCCACTATCAATAGTAAGGAAACTTTCCAATGATCAAAAATTTATTCCCCCTAACCAAGGCTAGCTGACATGTCATAAAATATACCCTTCACTTAGTGAAGGGGACGATGGTTATGAAAGGAAACAACAAATCTATATGTGCACATGTTTTTCTAGTTAAAATTTGATAGGGATGACACCTTTTGATCGCCTCAATACAACCTTTGAAGATCATGGGCGAAAAGTATATGACGTGTAGTATTTTTTGGGGTTTTGTTAACCCAATCATATGACCACCACAAGATCCACTATGAAATTCATTTAGCACATTCTCCATTACATCATGAGTTAAACAATGTTGAAGGATTGAATCTACCCCTCGACGATACAATTTTCACCAATTATAAGATAATTATTCGTTAGGTGGAAAATACATCATCACTCATCTCACTAGTAGTTTGGAGAGAATTTCAAAATCCGGAGATACAAAAGTATATTCCCATACTAAGGATCAAAGGAATAAATAAGAAAATATAATCATCCAAAAACCAAATATTTCTTGTACTTAGAAAACAAAAAATACAAGTCAAACTCTTGTAAGGTAATGATGCATTTATTATATTTTCCCCTGATAATATTTTAGTTCAAGGCATATTGAAATGGATTCACGTCAGCTACCAAAGTGGGTTTTTGGATTAAAATGTTGTAATATATATTTATTTATATATTATGTTTGAACTAATTGGACGTAAAGTCACATCATTTTGTATAAAAACACATTAATTTACCCATTTATGTGTATATATACACGTTTTGTAAAATGAATATGATATTGAATAAAAAATAATATATCTTATATATAAAAAAAAATGTAATTGGTTTCCATCCTTTCCAGTTGGTATCAGAGTATTCCATCCTACAACCTCAAAACCCTCTCCTCTCTTCCTCGACTTCATCATTAGAGTCTTCATCCCTTTGTTTCCATCGCACAACTTCCTCTCCATATTCTCTCATCGCTATCATATTCTTTCACTCCCTCTCTACTTGAATTCTTTCCCCCAAATGCTAGTCATTAACTACAATTTCATCGCCATCAGATTTCCATTCATCTCATTCCTCTCCGCACATGTTTGCACACCCAATCATATACCCATTTCACCAATATCCAGTTGAATACCCTTCTCCCATCGCATTCATATTCACCCATTCTACTAGATTCACCATACCCAACCCTTATCCCATCACATGCATATTCACCCATTCTACTAGATTCACCATACCCAATCACAAAGTCATTCACCATACCCATACACATTCGTTAATTACACCATTATGTCATATATATATATATATATATATATATATATATATATATGTATGTATGTATGTATGTATTTAATACACTTATATATTAAATATTTTAAATATGAAATATTAAATATATATTTCATATTGAGCCCTCATTTCCATGTCCTTTTTCATTAATGGTTAGCTTGTTCCTTCTTATCGACGAGCAACGTGAGAAACATGAGGAGATCAAAGAGAAAGCCTGGATAAGAAGATAAGAAGATATGAGGATCATAGGACAACACTCCCTCCACACTCGATCTAAGAAAATGCCTCAAAGAGCTTCAAGTAAATACTTTGTTTGATGACAAAATTGGAAAATTAAACAAAGAACTAACAGAGTGTAGCAGAAACTACCATGACATTTGACTCAAAGTCAAAGCAATAGTGAATGTTAATAGAATCCCCGATAATTCAACTTCACACTTGGGGCCTCACCAATCATATTACTCATCCACCATGGGTACATTTAATAATGACATGCCCAAGGAAAATATTAGTGTTCTAAAATTTGATGGATCGAATGCAAGAGAAGGAACAAGATGGGTAAATAAAATCGAGACATATTTCATGTATTACCATATTTTTGATGATGAATAAAAAATTAATATTTCATATATACATATGAAGGATTTTTTGTATGATTGGCTCCTATGGTGGAGAGAAAAATCCAAATATCTAGCATGAGACTCGGTTGTATTCAAAAGAACTTCCTCCTACATTTTCTCGACACAGAAGAAAAATGGGGTTTTGCTAAACTTGCCTGATTTGAGTAGTATGATACATTGGAGTAATTTTTTCAATATCTTCATGTGTTAGCCACCCTACTCCCTAATATATCTGAAGAATGGATACTCGAAATAGCCTTATCAATATTGAAGGAAAATATATGAAATGAGCTCGAATTACTTGACATTAAGTGTATTGAGCAAGCTCGTAAAAAAGACAAAAATATTGAAAAGAAACTTAAAGCATGTCAAACAACATCATGGTTCTCACTCTAAGACTCTATCTCCAAATACATTCCCCCTCACAAAAGGACACTAACACCATATACAAAACAAGATAAGGACCGATGTTTTAAATGTAATGCACCAAATTGGAAACCATGCCATATGTGCAAAAAAAATGTATTTTTATGGAAAAATAGAGAACAATGACACTGACGAAGACAAATAAGAAATGGAAATATATTAATGTGATGAAGGAATAAATAATGGAGACTCACGAAACTCACTTCAGTTAGAAAATCAAAATGCAAGTTCAGAACTCTATGTCATTGCAAAGATGGGTATTTGTCAACCCAAAAATCTTAAAGTTTATGACTATGTCAAGAGAACTAAAGTATCAATTCTCATAGATAGTGGGATCTCACATAAATTTATAGATATGTCGATAGCAAGGAAATTAAACATATTTATTCATCCCACCGATGAATTTTAGGTCTTCATCCCGAGGAATAATACTACTTCATGTGATGGAAAATTCCATAAGGTAGAAATATTAATGAATGAATATAAATTAAAATACTCTGTGTATGTTATGCCAATAGGAGGGGTAGATATTGTCTTGGGAGTCTGCTATACTAGTTTCCTAGGGATAACTAAGGATATGATTTCTCAAGGCCCTCAGGTTGTGGACATGGATTATCGAGAGGCATATGGATGACATCGTCCACTTGCATAGACAGAGGCCCACCTCAGCACCACATATATCATGTTTATCATGAGGGTATCTACCACATGATCTTACTTCTAGAAGACATTGGGTATTTCTCCATGAGGTACAAGCTAGGCATTATAGTGAGTGTCGATATTTGAGGCATTTGATTTTGTTGCATTTAAAACATATTTTGATTATGTAATGTCTACTTGGAAATTATGCTCTTTTCCTTGTTTCACCTTGGTGGTTCACATTGCGCCCTAGTAAGTGGTCACCCTTACAGATAGGTTTTATAATGGGAGGTCCCCTTGATAGGTCATTGTACCTGTTATCCCCGATTTCATGGGATAACTAGGAGATCATGTCTCGAGGCCCATAGGTCCTAGACATGGAGTACCGAGAGAAGGATTAACCTGGGCATGGCCCTGGAGGGCCCATATTTCTTCTATTTCATCAGACTTGTCCTGTCAGCAGCAGTAGCATCCATCACCTTCGGCTTGGACTTGTATCGGAGAAGACTCTTTCTCCATGAGGTAATTGGTCCAGGTGTCATGGTATGTGTCAGATTTTGTCATTATAACTTTCAGATATATGCACCAAATTCATTTCATTTCTGACGACTTCTTGGATCTTACATTAACCCACTTGACCATGGTTGGGGGGATTGACAGGGTACCCTAGCAATCTTGTACCCATAGGTTTTGGTTAGCCACAAGGGGGGATTTTGAAGACCCATCGTCTGCTCCCATCATATCATCACTCTTACATCTTATCTCCCACTCATCTATCCCATTCCCCTAGTCCAGACATTAGGATGACATGTTTGTGGGGCTACACCTTATCTCATAGGAAGAAGGGGCTAAAGGCCCAGGGGGTAAAAGCAGTTGGTAAGAGATAAAATCCATAAAAATAAAACCTAGAGATGCCTCGTCCAGGGATCCCCGAGAAGGAAATAAAAGGCCTTTCAACAAGAAACAAGAGGGACCCGAAGAAAAATGACAAAATAAGACCTAGCCAACAGGATGGGGGGTCTCATTACGAGCCAACCCATTATGTTCATGGGTACCTAATAGTATGACATTTCCATTATATGGTTACCACGCCAGGGCAGTGACCTTTGGTTGCATGGCCAAGGGAAAGGGGGTCTCATCATGAGATATCCTTATCATCTCTGTGAAAGTACTTATGGGTAACATTGTCAGCTCTGGTCAACATGCCAAGGCAGTGTCCTCTAGTTAGACCTTGAAATAAAAAAAATAAAAAAGTAATAAAGAAAATAAAGAATAAAGGAAATAAAGGACTTGGAAAGAATTGCATCCATGACAGGTACAACTCGCTTTCTACAAAGGCACCCACAAATAATACCACCCTTGTCTTTCACTCTACCTGTATGTCTAGACATCCTTTTGACAACGCCACCTCGTATTACATGGCTTGGATGATATCCTTTGGAAGCTTTCCTTTTCTTATGGATGCTAGCCCAAAAGGGAATTTTGTCTTTTTCTTCAGCATTATATAGTAGGTCATTGTAATGTCTTTGAGCTATTGGATGATATGTTAGGGGTTTTATGCATGCATTATATAAAATTAATGATAAAATATGATTGACATTTCTATGATCCCTATGACTAATGAGCCCATGGAGGGAGAAGTTTTTGATGTGCAGGATCATGCCTGATGGACAGGTACCAGTTGGACCAATACACATGGGGAGATGATTAGTTCGGATCTCCATGGGGATGAAGAGCCCATCAGATGGTTGTTGGGACCCCATCAGGGGCAGAGACAGAAAAATGATTGGTCAAGCCTTTGCACAAGACAAGAAGGAGGACGTTTTCATCCAGGATGCCTTGGTTGAGCCTAGCCCAAGGGGGTTGACCTACTATAGGTGGAACATGTCCCTTTGATGGCCCAAGATGTCATCTAGGATCCCCTTGACATCACCTCCAGTGCATGGCAGATTGATAGGGCAGTTTGGCACATCTGGCAGAGTTTGGAGGCCCAAAGAGGGCCAACGTTTGTCATCTTGTGTTGCATTTTTCCCTAAAAAGGGCCAACGTCTCCCTCAAAAGGGCTTGACGTCTCATTTATTGATCGTTTAGGGTTTCATTTTATAGTTTAATGTAAAACAATATGATTTTTGGTTATTAGCCTTGTCGACTATTTTTAATGACCTAGTTTTAAATTAAAGGTCATGAGATGCTATATATTGAGGATGGTGTTCCCTCATTTGAACATAACACAACTCACTCACACTTGTGAGGTCTAATTTTTGCGCCCTCCTAGGGTAGTTTGTATTTCTAAGTGAGGCGCACTTGTTATTGGAAGGATTGTTTGGCATCTTTTGGCATTTCTCTCCAAGGAAGGTTTACAACTAGGGTTTGCACATGCTTTCTTCATGATATGTAAGTGATTTTCTTGCAAAACTTCTTAATTGAATGGTTGTAGGTTTAATTTCTTGCATTTTATTATTAAATTGCCGATTTGAAACCCTAGGTAACAAGCACACAAGTAGGTCCTTGTTTCATGTCCCCTTAGAGAGAAATATTTCGGTCATTGAAGGAGGAGGATTGAGCCTAGCCTTTGCTACACTCATCTTGCTTCTTCCCTTAAGCGAGCATTGAATTTTATAGGTTGAAAAGGGGGTGACATCCTAGGCCTAGGTTATCTACACCTAGGGCCATCATATTCTATGGTTTGAAAGCCTTGCCTTTACAACACTTTCTTTCACCTCATCCTTTAGTTAAATTTATCATTTATGCTATTTGTTTTGCCAAGTTGACTTAAGGAAGGAGGAAAGAGCATGAGGCCTTGCTTAAGAAACACTAGAGTGAGCCTCTTTCCCCTAGGGTTTCAATTCTAGGGCCCTGCCTTTGTAGCACTTTAGAACCCTTCCCTCTTGTCTTTAAGTCTTCATCCTTTCAAAACCTTGTACCCTTATCTTGTTTGACTCCATATACCCTAAGGTACTGATATTTAGCCTCTAACGGTGAAGTCCTAGTGTCCAAAAAAACTCTCAAAACTTTGAATTTTGAAACCCTAACTAACAAACTAACCTAATTAAGGCTGACGCCACAGTTGGTTATCTCATCTTGATGTAGAAAATGTTGAATATGGGCAATTAGATGATGATTTAAATCATTTATTGAGTATAAAGTGTTGGTTGGATACATTGTTGGCTTGATCATCTTGATAGTTATGAATGAGTGGATGCTTTCTCCATAGCTAATTGATAAAACATTGACCTCATTGATATCTATTGCTTTTACATTGCTTATTAATTGATATCAGATAGTCATTGAAGTACTAACCCATTGAGTTATAGCCTGCATATACACTGTATTATTGTTGTCTTGTCTCGGGCAGGTGTTTTCATTTGGGCATACACTTCTTTATTGGTTGATTAGCCAGACTGTCTGATCTTGGTGGTAACATGTGAGGAGGAAACTTTAAAATTGACTTTATACCTTAGCCTCTTCAAAACCCCAGGTTGTCGGGGACGTCTCCCCTGGGTTAACCTCCCTAAATAGAAAGAACCTCCACATTGAGGTGACATTGGGTGGGGAAGGTTCATGTTATGTCAGTTTGGACACTATCCTTTAGCCTTTGACCTAAACTACAAACTGCATGATAACATTTTGGCACCGTTGTCAAGGAACACTGAGTCAATCTTTCTCAACGAAAAATATTTTGGTAAGCCTTGCCTCAAAGACCTTTCTCTTACAAGCTTACCTGGAGACTCCACTAGGCTTTTATTCCCCTTTTCTTTGGTAGTTTCAGGAAAACTATCTGGCGACTCCACTGATATTTCTTAGGGTTCCACATAACTTTCTGTGATATTTTCAAGTTATGGGATCATGACACACTGGGAACAAATGTATCCGAGTATTGATTTCAGAAGTTTTCAAGGATACCCAAGTTACATTGATACAAAATGGCTAAAAAACTCTCCAACGTTTTTGGGCCTCCCAACTCCTCACATAGTAAGTTTTTTGGAGTATTTGAGCGAGATAAAGTTGGGAGGAGAGGATGCTCTTATAAAAAAAAAATTTCTCACCCTGCCATCCTACTTACAAAATCATTTTAAGATTTTTTGCAAGGATAGGGGTATATCATCTTTCATACACCTCATCAGTAGGTTTATAGACCTTACTAAACTAGATTTCCAAATGTATGAAGATGTCCTTCAAAACCTCATGGTAACCATACACCACAAAGGATTCACCACTAATATTGTAGAAGATCTCAGGAGAGCTTATCATGATCAATACCAAGAATCCTATGATATAAGAGATGAGGTTTATGAAGACCATTATCAACCCCTTGAAGAGGAGCAAGACCTCTCCCATAATCCAATAGAATGAAATGAAGATATAACCAGAGACATGAATTATGAGGATGAAGCACCGGTAATCGCTCCTCAGTCTGATGAAGCTCTCCAAGATCTTGTCCCTCCTACACAAGATGAAGAGAATGAGGTAAGTAATTTTCATTCTTTTGATGATACCTTGTTCTATGACTCAGAGAATGAAAAAGGAGTGGAACCCTTGGACGAGTTAGATCCCCTATGTCTCAAGACTGAAGATGTAGAGGTAGATCTTCCACCTGATGAAGCTATACAAATACTTGAAGCTCTTGCATAGGAAGGATTAAGTGAGGTAAATTATTCCCCCTTCCAATTTTTTAGTGGTTCTTTACCTTATGACATAGAGAGTACATAAGTATTGGATGTTTTGACTCCTCCATGTTATGATACTGATACTGACATAGCTGATTTCGACGAGTTCATACATGTTGGGAGACGTAGATGGGATGCGGTTAGTTATGATATAGATCCCATCTATGAAATAAAGATTCATCTTTGAGTGTTTCCTTTGCAATTATCACAACATGCTCTTGACCAGTGGCAACAGGGAGATGAGATTTTTACTGACTCTCCACAAACACCCAAAGTTGACCAAGTACAGTGTTTTCTTGATAATTTTCGGTCTTACCTTGAGGCCTTTGATGAGTACTCCTCCGAGCACTTAGGTTTACCCTATGAAGATGACTATCAACCGCGACTATGCTCGGATTCTGATAGGAGTAAAAACATTGTTTACCTAAAGAAGGATTCTCATGACCTTTCATCCCAGCCACCCGTTATTACTTTACCGTGCTTTTCCATTAAAGGTGTAGTTGGGAAGTATATTTTTAATGTTGAGTTTTCTCTTAGGCAGACCCTAAACTTCAAGGGTTGGTTGGGTACTGCACATTTGAGTCAGTTATCACAGTTTTCCAACCTCCCCTTTAGGAGTGGCCAGTCATCCTTTCATTTTTTGCTAATCCCTCCTCAGGCCGCAAGTTGTGAAGATGACCAAGGTAGCCAGCTTTCAGATTCTTCGAGTTAGTCTCCTGAACTGTGGACTTTTCATGATCCATTCCTAAGATGGATTGAGCACTCTCCCGAGACTATGCATTGGGATCACTTTTTCACTCCCACCCACCTCCATGAGTTAGATTTTGAGATTTCTGATGATATGATATATATTCTAACCCATGACATTTTTTTGCTTGATTTATCACTATTTTGGTTTATGATGAAGCGCAAAGGCAGGTATCGAGGAACGTTGTTGGATTGGCTTCAATGGTGATTTGACTACACCAAACATCCAGCCAGAGGTAAGTGTAGGTGAGTAGTTTTCTTTGCATTGTTAATTATTTTTCATTCATATACATATATTATATTTGCGGGGTGGAAATACCACCCCACCTTTGTTACTGATGCCATTTTCGAGTATGAGCAGGTCTGCAGGTTATGCCAGAGAGGTTGAGGTTCTCATGCACTCTACGGTGAGCACATGTCCCCGAGTTGGAGCCAGATGTTATCCCCGATTTCATGGGATAACTAGGAGATCATGTCTCGAGGCCCACATGTCCTAGACATGGAGTACCGAGAGAAGGATTGACCTGGGCATGGCCCTGGAGGACCCATATTTCTTCTCTTTCATCAGACTTGTCCTGTCAGCAGCTGCAGCATCCATCACCTTCAACTTGGACTTGTATCGGAGAAGACTCTTGCTCCATGAGGTAATTGGTCCAGGTATCATGGTATGTGTCATATTTGGTCATTATAACTTTGAGATATATGCATCAAATTCCTTTCATTTCTAACGACTTCTTGGATCTTACATTAACCCACTTGACCATGGTTGGGGAGATTGACAGGGTACCCTAGCAAGATTTTACCCATAGGTTTTGGTTAGCCACCAGGGGATATTTTGAAGAGCCATCGTCCGCTCCCATCATATCATCACTCTTACATATTATCTCCCACTCATCTATCCCATTCCCCTAGTTCGGAAATTAGGATGACCTATTTGTGGGGTTACACCTTATCTAGTGGGAAGAAGGGGCTAAAGGCCCAGGGGATAAAAGCAGCTGGTAAGAGATAAAAGACATAAAAATAAAACCTAGAGATGCCTCGCCCAGGGATCCCCGAGAAAGCAATAAAAATCCTCTCAACAAGAAACAAGAGGGACCCGAAGAAAAATGACAAAACAATACCTAGCCAAGAGGATGGGGGGTCTCATCATGAGCCAACCCATTATGTTCATGGGTACCTAACAATATGACATTGCCATTATCTGGTTACCACACCAGGGTAGTGACGTTTGGTTGCATGGCCAAGGGAAAGGGGGTCTCATCATGAGCCAACCTTATCATCTCTGTGAAAGTACTTGTGAGTAACACTATCAGCTCTAGTCACCATGCCAAGGCAGTGTCATCTAGTTAGACCTTGAAATAAAAAGAAATAAAAAGTAATAAAGAAAAGAAAGAATAAAGGCAATAAAGGGCTTGGAAAGAATTGCACCCATGACAGGTACAACTCGCCTTCTACAAAGGCACCCACGGATAATACCACCCCTGTCTTTCACTCTACCTATATGTCTGGACATCCTTTTGACCACACCACCTCGTGTTACATGTCTTGGATGATATCCTCTGGAAACTTTCCTTTTCTTATGGATGCTGGCCCAATAGGGCATTTTGTATTTTTCCTCGGCTTTGTATAGTAGGTCATTGTAATGTCTTTGAGCTATTGGATGATATGTTAGGGGTTTTATGCATGCATTTGATAAAATTAACGATAAAATATGATTGACATTGCTATGATCCCTATGACTAATGAGCCCATGGAGGGAGAAGTTTTTGATGTGCAGGATCATGCCCGATGGACAAGTAGCAGTTGGACCGGTATACATGGGGAGATGATTAGTTCGGACCTCCATGGTGCTAAAGAGCCCATCATATGTGTTATCACTGAAATTTCGTCCGCACAGGGCGACAAGAACTCAACATCATCAACACAGAAAAACAATCATCCACGGCACAAGGATTAACTCCACAGCACATCAAAAGGGCCAAAACTATAGAAAGTTGGCTAAAAAGATTAAAAAGCGCACCGCGCCCATGGTAAACTAGCGCATGCGCGCATTATATTCGTACATAGGGCGCATATGCGCGGCTGTGGGGTGCAAAACCCACGCGCCTGCCAAACAGCGCATTTATGAAGCTGGTCGGCCTCCCAACCACTAATGGATCGGCTCCCAAGTCGATTTGACATCAAATCCGAGCTCAATCTGCGTGGGGAGGCTGGTCAAAGA
>ML780298.1:548960-582448 GCA_009831015.1 Picea engelmannii | reverse complement strand
TAGTTCTTGCTTAATTCTTGTTAATACCTTTACTGTTTTCTTTCTAACCTTTTGCATTACAGCTGTCATGACTAGAAGAGCCCAACTAGGCATGTAAGTGCTCACTTTTTGCTCACACATTGACGAAAAGAGCACGAACAATATGGTTGTTGGGACCCCCTCAGGGGCAGAGACAGGACAATGATTGGTTGAGCCTTTTCACAAGAGAAGAAGGAGGACGTTTTCTTCCAGGACACTTTGGCTGAGCCCAGGCCAGGGGGTTGACCTACTGCAGGTGGAACGTGTCCCTTTGATGGCGTAGGATGTCATCTAGGAGCCCCTTGACGTCACCTCCAGTGCACGACAGTTTGACAGGGCAGCTTGGCATGTGTGGTAGAGTTTGGAGGCCCAAAGAGGGCCAAGGTTTGTCATCTTGTGCTGCATTTTTCCATAAAAAGGGCCAGCGTCTCACTTAGAAGAGATTGACGTCTCATTTTTTGCTCATTTAGGGTTTCATTTAATAGTTTAATGTAAGACAATATGATTTTTCGTTATTAGCCTTGTTGGCTATTTTTAATGACCTAATTTTAAATTAAAGGTCATGAGATGCTATATATTGGGGATGTTGTTCCCTTATTTGAACAGAACACAAATCACTCACACTTGTGAGGTCTGATTTTTGCGCCCTCCTAGGGTATTTTGTCTTTCTAAGTGAGGCACACTTGTTATTGGAAGGATTTTTTGGCATCTTTTGGAATTTCTCTCCAAGGAAGGTTTACAACTAGGGTTTGCACATGCTTTCTTCATGATATGTAAGTGATTTTATTGCAAAACTTCTTAATTGAATGGTTGTAGGTTTAATTTCTTGCATTTGCTTATTAAATTGCTGATTTGAAACCCTAGGTAACAAGCACACAAGTAGGTCCTTGTTTCATGTCCCCTTAGAGAGAAATATTTTGGCCATTGAAGGAGGAGGATTGAGCCTAGCCTTTTCTACACTCATCTTGCTTCTTCCCTTAAGCTAGCATTGAATTTTATAGGTTGAAAAGGGGGTGACGTCCTAGGCCTAGGTTATCTACACCTAGGTCCATCATCTTCTAGGGTTTGAAAGCCTTGTCTTTACAACACTTTCTTTCACCTCATCCTTTAGTTAAATTTATCATTTATGCTATTTGTTTTTCCAAGTTGACTTAAGGAAGGAGGAAAGAGCACGAGGACTTGCTTAAGCAACACTGGAGTGAGCCTCTTTCCCCTAGGATTTTGATTCTAGGGCCCTGCCTTTGCAACACTTTAGAACCCTTCCCTCTTGTCTTTAAGTCTTCATCCTTTCAAATCCTTGTGCCCTTATCTTTTTTGACTCCATATACCCTAAGGCACTGATCTTTATCCTCCAACGTTGAATTCCTAGTGTCCAAAAAAACTCTCAAAACTTTGAATTTTGAAACCCTAACTAACAAAATAACCCAATTAAGGCTAACATCACAGTTGGTTATCTCATCTTGACGTAGCAAATGTTGAATATGGGCAATTAGATGATGATTTAAATCATTTATTGAGTAAAGTGTTGGTTGGATACATTGTTGTCTTGATCATCTTGATAGTTATTAATGAATTGATGCTTTCTCCATAGCTAATTGATAAAACGTTGATCTCATTGATATCTATTTCTTTTACATTGCTTATTAATTGATATCAGATAGTCATTTAAGTACTAACCCATTGAGTTATAGCCTACATATACACTGTATTATTGTTGTCTTGTCCCGGGCAAGTGTTTTCATTTGGGCATACACTTCTTTATTGGCTGATTAGCTGAACTGTCTGATCTTGGTGGTAACCTGTGAGGAGGAAACTTTAAACTTGACTTTATACCTTAGCCTCTTCAAAACCCCAGGTTGTCAGGGACGTCTCCCCTGGGTTAACCTCCCTAAATAGAAAAAACTCCCCATTGAGGTGACATTGGGTGGGGAAGGTTCCTGTTACGCCATTTTGTCCTCAATCCTTTAGCCTTTGACCTAAACTACAAACTGCGCGCTAACGGTACCATTCTTGACCATACTTTCCACATTCCACACCTCATCCCCTCATCTCCTTATCTTTTGGTATTTTTGGGTGTACTGACCTGAGAAGGGATTTTCCATTATTTCATGGGAAGAAGGGGATGAATACACAGAGGGAATGTAGCTGGAAAAATAAAAATCCATGTTATTAAAATTCCATATGCTCACCCAAATATGTATTGATAATAATGAAATGTTTCTCCTAAAAAAATCAAAGACCTGCAAAAGAAAACACATATGTATAAATGTCTCTCTTATTGAGGGATCTACACAAAGTATGTTACAAGCTAGACTATACCCCCATGAAAATTTTTGTACTTCTCCCTTCAAGTAAAACCATGGTACTACCCCACAAGATAATCAAGATAAATGGGCTTGGGAAAAGAATGCATGAAAAACAAAGGTGCAACACACCCTCTACAAAGGCACCCATAAATGAGACACTACGATCCCTTTTATCTCATGAACCCCATGCCAAAACATATTTCCCCCATCCATATCACCTTCTCCACATGACCTAGATAGGTTTCCACTTGGGAAACACTCCTAGACTTAAGGTATGATTCACCAAATAGGTCACTTTTGTCAATCCTCGCAAACCTGAACTTGTCAAATTGCATAGGGTCTTTGAGCACTTGTTTAGTTTGATGAGGTGTTTTTTGATGCACATGATTAGGTGTCTCTTTTATTGATATGATTTACTCTTCATGATGTATTTGACTTGAGATAGTTGGAGGATGTATTCATTGTCTTTGTAGGACCTAGTTGGTGGTTATTTTTGGAAGAACAAGCCCAACTTGGGCTTCCTTGGGGCATGAATTGCAAAGAATGGATACCATGAATCGCAAAATAAAATGATGAGGACGGGATTTGGAGGCTTCATAGGAATCTTAGAGGACCTCACCTAGCCCTTAGTAGCCCAAGATTTTCTTCTTGAGGCCAAAACATTACACTTCGAGGACTTGGCATCACCCTAGGGCTAGGGTTTGGTGGTGGAGATGGACACATGGAAATTTTTAGGAAGAAGATCCTTTGCATGATAGATATAATCCTAGAAAATGAGGGAGGGGAATTTCGAGGCCTAACAATTATTCTTCAAGCTCAACGTCTGTTGGCACATAGGGGCAGACCCAGGGTTCAACGTTTGAACAACGCACCAAGAAAACCCTAACTACTGGCCCTTTCGGCAACACTTGCGAAGAATATGAAGTCTCACCCGAGGTAGAGGCAGGGGTGGTTGTAGGACTCAAATGTCTGTAACCTAGCTGGGACACAAATATGTGATTACAACACTCTAACAAAGCACTTAGTAGTTGTCATTCATTTGTAATTAAACCGTATTCAAATCGCATATAAAACCCTAATTACAGAGCAGTGTAGTTTTCAATTATATCTAACACATCTAAACACTTAGCATATGGAAATAGATCAGATCTAGAATTCATTCACATCACTAAGCACTAAGCTATCATATCAGATTCATCTAAACATACATTACTACACTAAGAATAAATCATATGAGGAATATAAAAACCATAATACACAAAGAAACCATAACACGAGATATATGTGGTTCACCCCAACGTGGGGCTATGTCCACCAACTCTTCTTCTTCTTTATTGTCTTCTATCAATATCCTACATGCACAGAGCCACAAAACCTTACTCCGCATAGGATAGGATATCTGCGTGCATGTCACCAAATCCTCGTTCCCCAAGCTAGGTACAGAACAAATATTTTCACAGTCTGTGCACAAAGCACTACGCATGACCTGCACATAGCTCTGCAAGTCTCAACATACACTAAGCACAGAGCCTCTTACAATCACTTGCACTTAGCACCACTTACAATTGACTTAGAACATTTTCCCTTTCCTACATCGCCTATATATCTATTTCTACATTACAAAAGGGCCTAAACATGGGTAAAGCCATGGGCTGACATTCCCATACCCGTTACATAAACCCTAATCCCAAAACTCCCTGAAAAGGAGGTGAGATCCCGCGATCTATGATTCACCTTGTGCTCTGCCTTCGAACAACATGTCAAAGTCTTAAAAATGGTCAACCGTGACCAAGGTTCTCCAAAACTTGATCGAGGGCCAATAAGCTACCAACACTCAGCTATGACTTGTTCTAAGTCACTCTGATTTGGGTAAATCTTCCTCAAATGCCTCGGGCTTGGCTCGAGCTACCTCAACCTGTTGCTTCACTAGAGCCTCCTTCTCGGTGAACTCCTGAATAACTGTCTTTTTCACTGGTCCTTCCAAGAACTTTTCCACTGTGGTGACCACTTGTTCCAGTTCTGCACCTCGTCCTTCAATCTCCTCAAACAGTATGCAAGCTGCATCCTGCACTGGCTAGAGATTTTGGGTCACTTCCATGACTTTACTCTGGATTGCATGGAATTTTTGCTGAGCAGTGCGTTGTTCCTGGGATATTTTCATTCTCTCGACCACTGACAAGGGATTCAACTACACTTGCACCATTTTTTCTTTCTTCTTTTCCTCCTAGAGCTATGACTCCAGTGTCCTTAGTTTAGGGTCCTCTGCAAGGTGCTCGTAAGTCTACGCACTTTGACTTCTTAGTTGTCTACATTCCACGGCTAATGTTTTGATTCTCTAAACTATGCTCTGGGAAGTTTCTTCTCTCTGATTGTGCACTTCCTGCAGAGTTATTAGCACTGCCTGTAACTCTAGTTTGGCAACTCTTTGTTGGAGCTGCTGAATGGATTCAACAAGATTTGCTACTTGACTCTCCACTGGGTCTTCTTCTATCTGTTCTAATCCCATCATAGAGTGAATTTATCTGGTGACTGCTTCTTTAATGCCCATATGCTCTGTGAGAATCTTTTATTTCTCCTACTGGATTTGCGCTCTATCCTCTACGAACTTCGCTTGGAGGTTGTATTTTCCCTGCTGTACAACCCGACATTGCTCTATGACTTCCTCTTGTCCTTTCTTCAGGTCCTCTGTGGCCTGTTATTTTTCTTCCTAGACATGAAGAAGTTGATATTCAATCACATCTTCTATTTTTCATATCTGTGCGAGCTCATTTCCTAACTTAATTCCTTCAGAAGACGACGACACAATGGACACTGCGTGGCTGGAGTAAAGGGCTTGCTGGACCCTTTTAAGCTCTTCTTCAATTTGATCATACATGGTATCTTATTTGGCTTCATTGCACTGTAAAATATCTTTTTAGGTTTCTGATACAACGATGATGATGAGATCTATGTCATCCATTGTGAGAACATATTGCATTTGTGGTTTACTGGCTTTACACCTCTTTCACAATATAGGTTTCATGGGGGAAACCTTTCTTTTCTTGGAGGTATCAACCTGATCAATGGGATCCTTGGGCGGTGTTACTTCACCCTGCTTCTACTTGTCTTATTCCCCATTGTTCTCTTCTTTATCTACTTCATCATCACCTCCTCCTCCTAGTGACTCTGAAGCGGTCTCTTTGAATGTGCTATTCAACTCCTGTACCTCTTCCTTCTTCTTCCTTCTACTTCTTCCAGGTGCATCTTACTCTTCACGAGTAACCATAGGACTTTCGATGAAGTCGAGGTCAGACAGTTTTGCCTGGTAAACTAGTATAAGAAAGTTTGCAGGCCATTCCTTGGTTATTTCTTCCATGTCCTCCTTTGTCAGATTATAATAGGATTGAAGCTTTTCTTTATGTCCATTTGCACGTGAGGTGATATAAATAAAATGCCTGTCTATGTGGAACTTCGCAAAGGGTCTAAAATTGTGCAAGGTGTTCGACATAATATGAGTAAAAGACTCAATATCCCTCTTCGACTACAGGTAGTAGGTGTGGAACACCACGTTTGACTATCATTACTTCACCATGTCACTCGAATACCAGAGAATGGTCAACTTCAAATCTAGGGGTTTAGATGTCTCAATCTCATGGAAGGTCGCACCTTCTGGCATCTCCCAAGCAATGAATGTGATGAGGATCAGTAGCCAACTAAAATGAAGCTCATAGCCCTAATCTTGAGCTTCACGATAGTCTTGTTCTAACTAGTTGACGAGGTATCTCACCCAGTTCATTTGTATCCCTTCCATGCATTTTCCCGTGAGGTCAACAACGAACCCTGTGACACGTGTGGGTCTGTTCTTCCTTATTATCTTACCAACAATCAACTGGTAGGATAGGCGCACTGGGAAATTTTGGCTGGAGGCTACCTTGTAACCTCCCTTTCCCTTCTCCACATCGCCATAGGTATCTTTTATTTCTTGTGCCAGGGCACGATATGAAACCTTCCCTGGGTAAAAATCTTGTGGGTTTGGTCTCTGCATGCTTAGTCCAGTGATCCTATGGATCAACGCTGGATCGACGGTGATGCGTCTATCCAACAACAGATAACCGCCATGGAAGCATGACAACAGGATTTTAACGGACACGTTAACCTCTTGATTCCTTCCAAAATGTGGTATCTTCATTACGTTCAGAATAGTGGACCTCGCGATGTCCATATTCCATGGTTGGGGTATGATCGTCTACTTCTTCCCCTTGGTCTTGGTCAAATACTTATGCGAGATGAGCATGCCATAGTTCTTGTGGTCTCCCAAATTATAGTCATTGATCTTCAATGTCAGAATCCTCTCCAGTTGTGGTTTGACTATGCATATCCCCTTAGGGAGGTATGCAGTAATCAACATGTAGTCGAAGTCCCTTGGGATACTATCATGACTCACCGCGCCAGCCATAGGCGAGATTTAGTTGGGCAGGATTGATGGGATGATATTTTCATTCACCGAGTCATCACGATGCTTGTTTCTTTTCTTGATCGCATCTCGGGATGGTCTAGATCCTCGAGCAGTCAACGGGGATTATTGCACTCCTCTCGTCAACTAGGCTTGAATTACTATGGACATGACCTTATTAGCCATGAGGTCTATGAGGATCCCTTCCACGGATATGTCTACTGCATTGAAGTCACTCGACATGCACGCTCAGGATCAGATATCTCAGGTCGGTGAACAAACACTCAATGCAATAGAATGGGTGGCAAAGTCTCAATAAGTACAATGTGGTAATAATGAGTTCTTTGTGGGCTCAGATACTCATAATTCGCAAAAGAGTTCTCACTGCAACGCTTGACCGGATAAATAGAAAATGTAGTAACAAAATCCTCCAACGGACAAGAAATCCTTCATCAATGTGATTCGATCCGTTAGGGCGTGGTGTCAACGGTCCAATGGTGATATTTCCAGACATAACTGTGTTTCTAGTCGTTCTGGAGTGTTAGTCTAACAGTTGGGACGCCTCCAACAATGATATTTCTTTGTCGTGGTGAAGTCCCAATATGCATTGTTCTGATATTCCAGTGGAGTTCAAACCCTGCAAACCTTCTTTATGTGAAGTCCTCTCTAGAACCTCCTATAATTTTCACAACTTAGCTTTCTTCTTGCTAATATTTCTATCTTTCTTTCCTGTGATCTGAGTTACTGGGTTTCTTTCTCCATTGTTTTTCTTATCTTTACTCAACATAGTAACTTCATGATGTAAAGGTTCTAGGTGGAATACCTCTTCTCTTTCTAGTGTAGATGCTCGACTCTCCTATATGGACAAGTGTTTCAAGTCTTCCTGCATTCCTTTAATTTCGACAGCTAAATCTCTGGTCCTCGATAGCTTCGACTTTTCCTCTTGTTATTTTATTAAGTGCGCTATTATCCTAGCCATAAAATCTCTTAGTTCTTTATTTTTATGTTCTATATCCTCCTCTTCTTGTTTCCTTCGGATCTGATCTTTCTCAATCCAAGATTTTCCTAGAAAAATAGCAAATGGGGCGTTGTTCTCAACAAATTTAATGACCTCAAATTCTTCCTCTGTCGAAGTTCCATGAGCACTCATAGATGTCTGGGTAAGTCTTTCACATAGGTTGATTATCTTTCCTTTAAATAATCCTATTCCTCCCAATGAAGGAATCATAGCGAGCTTTCCCAAAATTTCCCAAGTTCTTTCTGTAATGATATTCACCTGCGTTTCCTCATACAGAACACAGTCTATGTCAAAGTCTGTTATTCTTGCTTCTATAGACTCTTTTTCTTTTAACACCTCTGATAAGTTGATGCCTCTATGATCATTTAGGGTTTCTTTCATATGAAATAATACAGTCTATGATTCTCTCCAGGGTTCTATCATATCTTTAGTCTCTTGGTCCTCTTCGGGGTTTTATTGTCTCATATTCATCTTTTCAACTTTATAAATCATTCTATGGCAATCCAAAACTTCATGGTCCATAGACTTACAACAAAGAAAACTAGGGCTTCTACCAGGGCATTCCTTAGCAATATGTCCCGGTCTTTTATAACTGTAACACATAGCTAATCCTCTCTTTATTTTAAATGATCCCCAACCTTTCCTATACTGCGCATTGGGATCATAGTAACTAACCTACGAAAAATTCTTTCTAGGATCCTGCATCCATTTGTTAGTCCAAACATTCTTTATATGCATGGGAATAACATATCTTTCACTATTTCTATCAGATCTACTCATTTCCAATCTTCTTTCTTCTAGTTGTGCCCTATTTTTAAGACTAGGACAAAATTTATCAAACATACCTAGATACATACTTTCAAAACAAATTTTTTCACTTATCTTACCTTTCTCAGAGAACAAAGAATTAAGATCTTACCTCTTTTCTTTAGATTTGATTCCTTTCTTAGCACAGAGCTTTGCATTCAAGTAGAATATTGTGCACTAAAGAAGCAAATCTACACACAAAGATGTCTCTTCTTCAGTTCCCAACAATCACATTTTCAGGTCCCGACAATGGAACCATTTGTTGGCACACAGGGGCAGACCCAGGGTTCAACTTTTGAACAACGCACCCACAAAACCCTAACTGCTGACCCTTTTGGAAACACCTGTGAAGCAGATGAAGTCTCACACGAGGTAGAGGGAGGGGTGGTTGCAGGACTCAAATATTTGTAACCTAGCTAGGACACAGATCTATGATTACAACACTCTAACAAAGAACTTAGCAGTTATCATTCATTAGTAATTAACATGTATTCACATCGCAGATAAAACCCTAATTATAGAGAAACACAGTATTCAATCAGATCTAACACATCTAAGCACTTAACATATGGAAATAGATCAGATCTAGCATTTATTCACATCACTAAGCACTAAGCTATCATATTAGATTCATCTAAACATGCATTACTACACTAAGCATAAATCATATGAACAATATAAAAACCATAATGCACAAAGCAACCATAAAACATGATATACATGGTTCACCCCAGCGTGGGGCTACATCCACCAACTATTCTTCTTATTTATTGTCTTATGTCAATCGCCTACATGCACAGAGCCACAAAACCCTACTACGCATAGAACAAGAGATCTGCGCGCACCTCGCCGGATCCTCCTTCCCCAAGCTAGGTTACAGAAAAAATCTTTTCACAGTCTATGCAGAAAGCACTATAGATGACATGCACTTAGATTTGTAAGTCTCAACATACACTAAGCATAGAGCCTCTTACAACCACTTTAACTTAGCACCACTTACAACTGAATTAGCACATTGGCCCTTTCTTACATCACCTATATATCTATTTATACATTACAAAAGGGCCTAAACATGGGTAAACCCATGGGACAACATTCCCATAACCGTTACATAAACCCTAATCCCAAAACTCCCTGAAAGGCGGGTGAGATCCCACGATCTCTGCTTCACCTTGCACTCCGCCTTCGACCAACATGTCGAAGTCCCAAAAATTGTCAACCATGACCAAGGTTCTCCAAAACTTGGTCGAGGGCCAACAACATCCATCTAAAAATGTCAAAACGTCACCCTAGAGAGGGTTAACGTCATCTTTAGGGCTTGTTATGTGAAGTTTTAGGGTTAAATTGGATTTAACTATTGTAAAAGGGAAAAGTAAGGGTTTTTGACCCCTTAATTTATTGTTTACCCTAAAGTTAAGTGGAAAAACTCTTTTTAGGAGGTTTGTATAAGTATATATCAAACTCTTGTTATTTTATCATAACACTCTATCTTGGGGAAAGGATCCTTGGCTGGAATTTGCGCCCTATTTGGGAAATTTTATATATCTCTCTTGCTACTATCTCTTGCAATGATTTTTCTTGGTTATTGGATGAATTAGTAAGGTGCTATATTTCTTGGAGGCTATTTCTTTATTTTATGGTGGATTCTTTGTTAAAAGGAGTTTATCTTGTTAATGCTTGGACTAGGTAAGGAATTTCTCTTCTTATTGCTTCTGTTATTGGTTGCAAGGTTAATTTTTTAATATTTTGGGAATATAACTGCACACAACCCCACTAATCCCATCATAAGTATCTTGGAATAATTTGTTTCACAAGGGAATAGTAGGAGAAGTAAAGGGTCACACCCTCCTAGGTTTTCCTAGCTAGTTTCACTTTCCTTGGGAAGTAAAAGGGATTACAACCCCAAGGAAGTAGCACAAATATCTCTTTCATTTCAAAAGACTCCTTAACCCAATATTCAAATGAACTAATCTCTTGCATTGGAGAAATAAAATCATTGCATTGGGATACATGGAATCACGAGATATTTAAATTGTTTAAATTACAAACTTTTCTATATGCTTAAGGCTAGTCAATACCCCTAGGGAATCTTGTTTCTCCAAGGATTTATTCCTTATGTAATGATTTTATGCTACATAAATTAGGGCTACAAATAAACACTTCATAAATTTTAAATTTACTCATTTTCTAACCATCAAAGTTTGCTATAAAGCTACCAAATTAATCTACTAGTTCTTTTGCTTATTTTGGGTGGTTCACTTGCAAGTTTTGATGGTTGGAAGTTTCTGTTGTAGAATTTTTTTTCTACACATATACGTCTTCAAAAATATATCTTCAATACTTGTATCTAACAACCTTTAATTTTTGTTAAATTCTTGTTCTATCATACTTGAGTTACATTAGTAATTGTTTGTTAATCTCTTACATATCTACTTGGAATTTTAGTGACTTGTTTGGAAGATTTTTTATTGATTTAGTTGCTTATTTTTATAATTATATACTAATACTAATTGGGAAAAAAATCTTCACTTTCTTTTCCATTATAATATTGGACTTGTATCTTGTGTTTTTCTTGTGTCTCGGGAAGGTACAACAATCTTCTGCAAGTATTAAAGTACTTAGAAACAATTGACCATCTATGAGAGTTGTTTACAAGCCATTATCCACTTAGTAGTTTGACCTATAGGGGCATCACTTCCATAACCTCACTTTCCATCCCATTCCCCCTTGGGTCAATCAGTAATCCCCCCTTGTGTTGGATTTATACTTCACTAAAACTAGGGGAGGGTTTATCTAAGGTGACAATGGGTAGAATCTCCCATAGTTATCTCCATCCCATGGACTGGGTAGGGTTTTTACCAACTTATATTTTGTTTGATAACATGCCCAATGGTTAGCCGCACTTGGTATTGTTGGATTAAACTTACAAGAGCAATTTATAAGATTTTATGAAAATGGGGAAAATTATAAATTACATGGAATTAATTGTCCTCCTCCAAAAATAGTCTCATCTAAGAATATGGAAATGAATGATTAAAAAGGGAGCCCAAGATTATTTATTATATCGTTATGCACTAGAGGGAACTACTAATGAAGAAAAAAGTGATGATACCATGAAATTAGAAAAAATTCTTGGAAACTATAACACCATTTTGTAGGAACCTCCTCATGGTCTTCCTCCACCTTATTCCAGAGACCAAATCATAGAATTCATCCCTCATTCCACCCCAATTAGAAAAATGTTTTATAGACAATTGCACCAACATAAGACAAAAATTGAGCACTTGGTTCAAGAATTATTGGACTGCGGTTTTATTACACGAAGCAAGAGTCATTTCTCAGCTTCGGTCATACTTGTTAGGAAAAATCATGGATCATATAGACTCTGTATTGATTATTGAACATTGAAAAAAATTACGATAAATGATAAATTTCCAATTTCAATTTCGGATGAGTTATTATATGAGCTCCATGGACCTAACTATTTCTCCAATATAGACCTAAAATAAGGTTATTACCAAATAATGATTTGAGAGGAAGACATTCCCAAAAATGTTTTCTATACCCTTGAAGCATTGTACAAATTTTGAGTCATGCCTTTCGGTTTATCAAATGCTACCACTACCTTCCAAGTAGTAATGAATGATTTTTTTTGTTTGTATCTATGAAATTTTTACTTTTCTTCTTCGATTGCATCCTTGTTTATAGAAAGAACTCGAACTCACACCTCAAGAACATAGAGACAATATTAAAAATCCTTCAAGATAATAAATTCTATGCTAACAAATCTAATTTAAATTTTGGTAAAAAAGAGATAGTATTTTTTGGACATGTCGCATCATATGAAGGAATCAAGGTTTATCCAAATAAAATTGCAACAATTATTGTATGTTCTAGCCCCAAATCAATCACATCATTACGAGGATTCCTTGGACTTGTTTCGTATTGTAGAATATTTGTTCGAAAATACACATAATTTGTTTCCCCATTAACAACATTACTAACAAATATGTGTTTAAATGGAATGATGAAGTTGAAGTGTGTTTAGAAGGTTGAATCTCTTAATGACACACACCCCATTTTTTCAAATCCATATTTCTCCAAAACATTTGTCCTTTACTGCGGTTCTTCAGGAATATGATTAGTTGTCGTACTTATCCAAGATCATCATCCCATCGCATTCAAAATTCAAAAATTCAAACCAATGGAACAAAAAAATCAACATATGAAAAATAAATGTTGGAAATTATGCATGCCTTGGTTAAGTGGAAACAATACTTGGTGGGAGAAACAAATCTCGTAAAAATGAGAGCAGCAAAAATGGGTGAGAAAAACACAGGTCTTTGATTTCGATATTCTTTATAAAGAAGGAAGGGATAATTTTGTAGCATATGGGATATCAAGGAAGTTTGATAATGACACTACACTATGCTCTGTTTCCATCGTGATTCCTAAATTGATCTCAGAATTTCAAACCACATATATAAAAAATACAAAAATGAGGAGGCAACAACCCAACTGCAAATTGTAACATCCCCTCTATTATGTCACAACCAACTGATAATAGTAAGAGATATTTTTATTTTCTTTTCCTTAATGCATTAAGAAAACATCATTAGAACAAGTTAAACATGATGTCAACATACTTCAGTAATACACAGTCTAATTCATTCATCTCAATGCACAACTAGATTTAGATGTAATGTCAGTGTATTAATGATCTTCCATATCCCATAATTATCACATACAACAAGAGTGAAACATGAAAATTATTCAAGATCAACCACAACCAATTTCATCGCACAACATCATTTATTCTAACAAAATAAATCATCATACAAGGAAATCAAGAAAGTCTACTCATCCAACCTACCTGCAAGGTTAGGACCTCCAAGACACATAATCAACGCTCAAGTCTAGGATTAATCCAATTGATTTTGACCACTTAAGGTATAAGGACTGGTGACTGTTTTGAGGAACAAGGAAGTATCTATTTCCCATATTTTTAGTCCAGACCAAACATCAATTACATTTACCAGAACAATTAGCTATATTTTCTTCAACATAGAAAAATCTGGTACAAATGTCAGTTTTTTATAGAACCAAAGCCAACTATTTCAATAATTCAAATTCTGACGCATTAAGGACTCAGAAGTAATTCAATAAAATCAAGGCATAACTTAACAGTAAAAAAATGCCTTCAACAGGAAACCTGTTAAAATGATAGTTCCATCCGTACTCAAGTTTACTAGAAAATGTGTGACAACCTTACAGAGTACATCCAAGTAGAAGGCTACTGATATATATCACAATTTAAATGTGGAAAGGAACAATAGAGAAAATATCTTAGCACAATGTAGAAATCATAATATTACTCTGCACTTTTGTGAACTAACTGATACTGTGAAGGAAAAAACTACATCCGAGTGAAAGTTTGTTCTAGATTGAGTTAACAAGTCTCTGTAAGGAACTTGAAATTCCTCTTCTGGGTGTCACAGTGAAAAAATTCCAGAGCCAACTCTAGAAGTGCGTGGACATGCTCTTTGAAATCCCAAGCTCATAAGGAACAATCCTTGGTGTGTGCAGAGATCCTCTCAAGTCGGGAAAAGGTCTGTAACCTTCGGAACTACGAAGCTCAGAAGAGACAATGCAAACATACACATGGGAGGTGCAAGGTACACACTCAAAAATTCAAATCCATAGCTAAAGAGGGATGCGCTATTGAGCATTGGAGTTCATTTTAAAGGAAAAGGTCAAGATGATATTTTGTATACATCAATGAGTAATACATCGAATACCATTAAACCAGTAGAAAGCTACAGTATCAATTAGATCTGGGAGTTGTAGAGGAGGACCGTCAGATCAATATTTGATTAAGTGTTGATCGTCGGATCTTAGTAAGGTTATATCAATGATGAGAATCCATTTTGGAATGAAAGGGTTAAGTTAACGATCATGCAAGTTTCAGTTCTGCAATCCACACATACCATCGATTGTCAACTACAAAAATATCAATAGTTGGCATTGATCCCACTCTTAATGAGCAATTTATAGTGTAGAATTTAGGAAAGGGTTTAAACATTGTGCTAGTCGAGACTCTGCAATCCTTCCTAGCCATCTATATTCATGATCGATTTAATCAAGACCATCAAATTAACACTCAAGGAAATGAGCCACTGTCATAGCTCTCAGTCATACAAAGGGAGGAAAGAGGCCCTTCGGGCTAGATGACAAGGATAGGGTTTAATGATCTGTGTTAATCTATCATCACAAGAATGTTCATATGTGGTAAAAGGCCATAAACTAAAGGTTAAGGAAATCCCAGAGTCCCGATGTCTGGAATAAATCCTAACCATCCAATAGTTGGTACGCGTGTTTGTAGATCCGAGTATTTAGAAATCAACCATTTGGGAGGTGGTGTTTGAAGGTTATGAAGGTTTGAAAGGTTGTGAACTCCTGGAGTTCCAAAGTTAATCCTGACCGTTGTTTTCTATAAATCTAGGATGGTCAGATCTGTGGGTTCGACCTTCGCAGATTCGGATGGAATGAGAGTTGCAAAAACTTAAACTCTCGAAGCTTGAAGCCCCAGAGTTTCTTATGGCTGTAGATCTGAGCGAGGTGTGGGAATGGTTGATCTCTTATTATTTTGGGATTCAACTCTCCAGCTAATTTAATACGTAACTACTAATGATTACAAAGACCCTGAAGTTTTGAACTCCTAGATTAAACGTCATCCATAGATCTAGCAACTGATCGAGGAACATTAGATCTGAGAGCCTTAGTCCTTCATGGGTTCGATAGTTTGACACTTCGGAGGAAAAGGGTTATAGTTGCAAAGGTGACAAACCCCCGGAGTTCCGAACACCAGAGTAGACAACATCCATTGATTTTAGGAGGAGTGTAAGTCTTTATATCTTTGATCTCTTCGGCAGTTCGACGGTCCAGGTGAACAGTATAAGGTTGTGAAAGTGGGGAAAAACCCCCGAGTCTGGAGTTTCGTAGTGGATATCCACCGTAGGTTCTCACATGAGGAGAAACTTCGCCAGTCGTTAGATTAAGCTGATAAAAGTTAACGAAGGAGGGTGGTAGGGAAGGGTAAAATACAATTGTTGGTCAACTCAACTTGTGACTAAATTCAGTGAGTTAATGCTTTGGGAGAAAATAAGTGTTGAAGTTTAAGAACCTTCGTAGCACCATAGACCTATAGCTCTGAATAGCACCCTTTTTCCAGCAGTGGGTTCTATCCCCTGGTCACATACCTAACTTGTTAAGAAAAAGGGCTAACGCCAAGAAATAAAAGTAAGTAAAAGCTCCCAAAAACCATGGATTTAACTTCAATACACAGACGTTATGCTACAAGTTCTTTCGATTCATCAATAATTTCAAAAGAGTAAAAATTTGACATAAATTCAGAATTAAACAATTTAACCGAAGTTCAAGGGATCCCACCATACATCAGAATTGAGTTATTGCAAGCTTTAACAAGAATATGATACTATTTTTAGATCTAAAATACAATTTGTTGGAGGTCCCATCATATGAATCAGATTAGGATTTTAATAGAATTCAACAAGGGACTTATAATACAAGTCAGCACTAAACCTCAAATGACCAGCGAATAATGCATTGATAATGTCCTAACATAATCCCACTTAAAAACTATGATCAACGTATTTCAAGTAAGGATGAAAATATAGACTTACACATAAGCTATATGTAATATAAAATTTACACTAAATAATGAGGATCATGCCACTCAATTTAAGCTTCAGAAAACATCTAGAATCACAATGAAAGTTTAAAATATAAACATTGTAAATATTATTCATTGCAACAAATGTAATATAAAATATAAACTTTGAAATAATTCCCGTTGATAAAAAAAGTAAGCATGGGTATTCAAGATTTCCAGTGATGCTACAAAGAACATATTAGTCCGACATACTTCTGCACTATTTCTACAAATAAATTCAGAATAAAAATACCAGTACCAAAGAATATTGTGTACTGAAGATGCCTTCAAGTCTTTCTCTCCTTCCTTTCCTTTGCTTGCTAATCATAGAGACTTCGCTGGTACCTCCCAAACAACACTAGGGGTACTCTTCTTCCCCCTTATCCCCCAATCTGAAAAGGGGCCAAGCATAAAAACCAGAACACAATAGCTTCCAATATTTCCTCACAAGGAAGAGCTTCCACGCTTTTCACAAGCCTGGAGTCCCAACTCTCACAAGTAAAATCATAGTCAATCAAAAATTCGACATCCTAATAGTGTATTCCCAAGGGTATGATCCCCTTCCCTTCTACGTCGATTACTTTATAGAATTCTTCCTCACAGACATCTGTCCCTCATGCATAATTCATTAATTTTTTTATAATTCAATTAAAGTATTATTCACCAACTATAGGTGTCACATTCTCCCCAAGTTGCACAAGTAATTTGTCTTTTATTTTTATTTAAAATCCCCTTTTACTCACATTTCCCAATGTGTTCCAAGTTTCCTCTTAGTTGTCTCTTGTTTCCCCAATACCGTTAATTAATGGGTGTCTCCTAACTAGGTTTTAGTTAGAGTTGGATTAAGAATCTTCTTAGCTAGGCTAGGGTTGGTTGACTCAAATTCTATTCTATGCACAACCCATTCTCTCAAGTTGTAATTATTTCTAAATAAAGATTTCTTTTTAATAATTTCATGTGCACATGTGCATATTATCAATTATTTAGGTCTTTACTTACTATTTCCTAACATTTAATCTCCTTCAAATATTTACTCATGTCAAAATTTAGTTAGTCCATTTATTTAAAATTTAAACTTCAACTTAGACTTTTGGTTGGATTTAATAATTAATAATCTATTGTTTAATTAATTATTTTAATACAACAAGGTATAATCATTCCAATGTTCTCTACGCCACCTATGTTTATTGACTTAGGTTTCAATTGTGCGAGGTGCCCTTCAAGACACATCTTTGTGCTCCAAGGGTGCCACTCACGCTGAATTTTTTTTGGAATTTTTTCCAACCCCTTGGACTCAAAAATCCATTCGGTCAACCTTGTGAGAGAATAACAACTTATAAGGAGTAAGGACCCCACCTTATTGTGCACCCATTAGAAATATTCATGAACGACTATCTCAGTCTTCCCTCACAACATCACAGACCACCCAAACTAGGTAATCATTAACCTACAGTTTTTGCCATAGTGGGAGTGCTAGTAGGATTTGATAGGGATGTTTCCACCCCTCTCCCTCAATATATGGTTTTATGTGAAATTCCCCTTTACTCCTTATGTGAGTAAGATTATAAAGCATCGTCAATATTGCATCCATTGACAAAAACAATAAAAAATCCATATACATAAACCATACTAAAATCCATCATACATCATATGTGCATAATAATAAAATACTCAAACAATACAATCCACTCCCTGACTCAATCTGGAGTCCAAGAAATCCCTTTGATGCCAACGACATCCATATCTTGTCATGTGTCCTACACACTCAGGATGACTTGTCAAAAGAACATGTCAACAAACACATATATGTATATATCAATATAACCAAGCAACTATAACACCTCAACATCATCATATATAACCAAAAATTTGAATGAAAGCATAGTGTTCCATACCCAAATCACTTGCACACAAGTGTCCTCAAAGAATAAGTCAATAATAGTATGCTCAGTAGATGGGGATGTTACACAAATATTAAATCCACTTGGGAGAATGACATACTGTGGTACAAACAATGGATATTTTTACCCACCTCTTCCAAGTTCAAACTCCAATTTTTGAAATAAAATCATGATGCTCCAACAGTAGGCCATGCGGATTTTTTCAAAACTTACTACAATATACACCAGTCCTTCTTTTGGAAAGGTTTGCAATTCGAAATTCATAAATATGTGGTAGAATGAGACACTTGTGAATGAAAAAAGTTTGAAACTATTTCTCCTCCATGTATTCTACAACCCCTTCATGTCCTAGCCCAAAAATGATCACAAATATCTATTGACTTTATTAGTGGTCTTCTTTCCTCTTAAGGAAACGACACTATATTTGTAATCATAGATTGACTAACCAAATATTCCCACTTTGTTGGGATTTCTTCAAAATCAAAGGCTATATAAGTCATTGATAGATATGTTAAAAATATTTTTAATCTTCATGTATTTCGCAAATTTATCGTAAGCGATAAGGATCCCAAATTTACTATGATTTTTTGGAAGAAAATATTTCACCAAGTGGGGACATCCTTAACCGTGGGTACTTCATACCATCCCAAAAGAGATGTCCAAACTAAAGTGGTTGATAAATTCCTCGAAGGGTACCTAAGGAATTTTGTGAATGATCGTCGGACATAATGGACCAATTTGTTACATCTTGCAGAATGGTGGTACAATAGTACATATCATACCTCTGCAAAAATGTTCTCGTTTGAAGCTCTGTATGGTTATATGTCTCCTTCCATTAAGGAGTATGTTATCAATTCTAAATTTCCTCTTGTGAAATACTATCTAGTTGTGTTAGATGAATTTTTACACACACTTAAAGCTCACCTTGAACAAGAAAGGAACTGAATGAGACAACAAGTTGACAAAGGAAGAACCCATACATAATTTATGACAAGAAATTGGGTGTTTTTTCGACTACAAACTTACAAGAAGAGTTCTCTTAAAAATGACAAGAAACACAAAATGGCTCCTAATTTTTATGGACCCTATCAAGTTCGAAGAAGAGTTGGAAACATTTCTTATGCCCTTGATTTCCAAATAAATGAAAAATTGCATGACCTTTTTTATGTTTCTTGTTTGAAGAAAAAATTAGGTCCTACCGTCTATATACAAACATAGTTGCCTCTTTTAGATGAATAAGGAAGGTTAATTTTAATTCCTAAAGGAATCCTGGAACTACGAACCAAATTCCTGTGTTCTAGAAGAATTAATGAGTTTCTGATCAAATGAAAAAATATACTTGAATATGAAGCTACTTGGGAAGATGAAGAGTTTACATCTAAACATTCATCCTTTCCCATACTTCGAGGAAGAAACATTTCAAGGAGGGATGACTTGTAATACATATTTTATTTCTATATTATGTTTAAACTAATTAAACGTAAAGTCATTCCCTTTTGTATAAAAAGATGTGACTTTACCCATTTATGTGTATATATACACATTTTGTAAACTAAATATGACATAAAATAAAGAATAATATATGTTATATAAATACATTTTTTGTTGTAATTGGTTTCCATCCTTTCCAAATGTGATGTCGAAGTCTCTCAATGACTTGAACAGTTTCCAAAGCTAGCTTCTCAACGTGTGAATAATTGATCTCAACATCTATTAATAGATGACGGAGTGCATCATCCTCTTGGACTAGAACCATGCCAACAATCGATTTTTATGTTGCAAGATACACCAGGAAATATCTTGTAACGACCCCACCGTTATGACTACAAGCGAAGTAGAAGTGAAAAGGATTTTTATTTTTTTTGTTAAAGGAAAGATGGCGATGACAACAACATTTAACCACACAATTGAAAATGAACGCAAGCATGCAGTCCAGGAAACATGCTACTATGACTCCATGCACTGGCGCAAGAGTGTTTGGGTGAAACATGCATAGAACAACAAGGAGAAAATCACTACCCGCGTGAAGCAAACACGGCCACGCCTAAAATCTAAGGGACAACATCCCCATTCTGACACAATGGCCTAGACAAACAAAGACTAGAACCTCAAGGCACATGAACCAAATGATTGAAGGCATTCAACCCATGCGCTAGAAGCAACTTGCAACGCTCGACAACACTCAAACAGAATGCACCGACTCTAGCCAAGTTCGCATTCGACACTATCCCATAGGGTGCACCGTGATCCCCTCATTAGGAATCATGTCATTCCCAGGTGATAGACACATCAATAACCTTGGTGCAAACATAATCTTTCTGGAACGAGGACTCTAGATAATCTGACGCGCTAGGAGCCGAATAATGATAAGAAAACCATGCCCAAACCCCAACAATAGGTCGACGAGACACCAAAGGATGACTACCAGGGAAGACAAGAGCCAAGACATGACTTCGTCAACCACCCAACCCATTCATGAAGTCTAAACTAGTCAACAATTACAATTTGTTTTTGACATTGATTATCCATCTAAATTTAGCAAGTCTAAATTATAAATTAGTCTTTAAATTACCATCTAATTAACATTAAATACAATCCAATTGGCCATTCTACATTACACCTTAGTCATTAATTTCAATCTAAATAACATTACCTTCGAATCAATTGACAATTCTACATTACACCTTAGTCATTAATTTCAATCGAAATAACATCAATTACAAATCAGTTCGACAATTCCACATTACAATTTAATCACTAATTTCAATCTAAATAACATCAACTATGAATCAATTCGACAATTCTGCATTACAATTTAAACATTAATTTCAATCTAATTAACATTAAATTCTCATTAATTCGGCAAGTCTTCATTAATCAATACTAAACCAAATTGACAAGTCTAAATTAAATTAAATTAAGATCTATCTATGAAAGAAGTAAGATTGTCTAATAAATCAAGGACATCTAAACCAAATAAATATGATTATGCTCAGTTAAAGGTTGTTTAAACATTAAGGGAAGTTCTATTCAATTAAATGTTGTCCAATCAAATTGAAGGTTGTTCTAAACGAAGGTTATTTAAGGAAGAAGTTGTTTGTTAAGAATGCTAAATTAATTTGTTGTCTAAAACGTCACCCCTTTACACCTGTCAGATACTATGTTGTTGTTAATTGGGCAGGAAGGCACCTAAAATTTGGGTACATGCCCTTTCTATTAACAGGTCAAAAGCCATGAATTAAGCGCCTTCATGAAATGAAAACGTAGGTAGGGATTAAAGAAGGAGAAATCAACACAGGGGAAAGATAAACCACGACTTGCAGTATGGACAAATGCACTACATAGTCCAATCAAAAGGAAGATTTCCAGGAAATAGAAGGGAAATCGCAGACATACCCAAGGGAAATTCGTCGGTACACTCACCCACAAATTACAATGAAAATGAGTTCTTCAGAATGGGAAGGATCCAATCAGTAAACACAAGCGATGAAATGCCTTCAAGTGGAAACACAAGGCATTAAATTCCGATAAGAAATCCCTCAGAAATCGCAGGGCAATGGTGAAATCCAACGCAAGACAAAATTGTTGTATAGTACACACTAGAATGGAATTATATTCACCGTCAATAGTAAATAAGAAAAAACGTTGTACAATCCACACCGGGAAGGATTTATATTCACCGTCAATAGAAAATAAGAAAAAACGTTGTACAATGCACACCAGAATGGATTTATATTGACCATCAAGAGTAAATAAGAAAAACATTGTACAATGCACACCAGAATGGATTTATATTCACCGTCAATAGTAAATAAGAAAAAACGTTGTGTTTAAACTATCAAAATGCTCCTCAAATAATCGTTCATTCATGAAGTCGCACATGTATAAAAATCGCTTATTTATGAAACCACACATGTATAAAAATAAAAAGTAGATCGTCGTCCTCATTGTCGTCCATATATAAGTAATCGCAGTGAAAATAATTATGAAATTGTAGCTAAGGAATAAATATAAATTGCAGTCATACCCATTTTCGGGGTCTCTTAAAGAATGTTTTCGGTCATTACATTTGGTGCCTCTTATCAATTCTATGTCTAACAATGGTATGGATTTTCATTTGTACAAGGAATTCTGTGTAACATGCCAGGAAAAACACCCAGAAATAAAATGGTTGTCAACACATAAAACACAGCCAAACAATAAGACGGGGTGATAGTATGCCAAGAATTCACATAAACGAAGCACAGAGACAATCAATCAATCAAAGAGGATAATTTCATCAATAAAAATAAATGCAGGGTTAAGTTCAGGGAGGGATCACAACATAGATTTAAGTTTCCAGCAATAGGTAAAAATGCAGAGTTACTTTTTGCTAGAAGGTGCAAGACAACAATCAACCAAGGAAAAACAATAGAGGTGGATCACTGACATGAACATCCTTCGCTCATCATCCACGCACAAAAAATAAGGGTGTTGAGATCCATAGGTCTATTAACAACGAAATGATGACCGTAGATCAGGCTCCTGACCAACTTCTCATACATGGACTGATGAGATAGGGACGAAGGAAAAAACAATCCACAAACATCACAATCAATAAACCATAGGAAGGTCAAGAGATGCAGGGATCAAAGACCATGGGAAATCAACATTGAGCTAAAGACTATGGGGAAATTCAGTGATCAACTAGAATGCTAAGAAAATCATTTTCCTTACCCAATTAAACATACAAAACTAAAAGAACAAATCATACTAACACTCTACAATGCAGAATTAAAGGAAGCGTATCAATTCCCAAGTCGCTCGATCTGAGTTGATGTCCCGTGCGCTCCGTGCAACTCCTGCTTGTCGACCGATGAGACTTCACCGGTACCTCCCAGCCAATGCTAGGGGTACTCTTCTTCCCCCTTAGCCCCCCCAAGACACCAAGGGGACACACACACTAACTAGAGAATCAACTAGCTCCCAACTCACCTCACAAGGTCGAGCTACCACTCCTCACCGAGTTGGGTATCCCAACTCCCACAAGCTAAGTCAGGCAAGTAAAAATTTCTGCAGCATAACATTACGCAAATAGAAGAGATCCATCATCTTTCTCCTCTCTCCATTATATAGAGTTTCAAAGTCCCTTAATTTCCCAAAATCCCATTTAATTTAATGTTTAATAATTTAATTCATAAAAATTCTCCCCATACAAGTGTTACCCATCCCCTTCATTCCTCCAAAAATTAATTTCATTAATTAATTAATTATCCCTATTTCCCTCACTCACCTAAAGGCACTCCTAGAATCGCTCCTAGGTGTCCCCATATCCCTTTACAAGTTTTAATGACTTCCCCCCTTATTAATTTACTAGTTGAGTTTAAATTAGAAAGTTCTTAAATGCTAGATACCTTACTAAGTTAGACTATTTTTTTTTTCCTTGCGTTTCCCCTTTATTTTTATGTTTCCCGCTTTTTCCTAGTTTCCTAATTATTTTAGATTTCCCTCTTTCCCTTTTTTATTTAAAATAGAAAAGGCATGTGCAGAAACTTTCCCTTTTCCCTTTTTCTTTTTAATGAATAAATTTTTAATTAGCATAATATAGTAAAACAATTATTTCCCCTTTTTAAAATTTTATCCCAAAAGATTTTTATAAATCAATTTAATTGCTTACCCCCTTCTTGTCACAAGATTAATGAAGATTATCATTNTATATATATATATATATATATATATATATATATATATATATAAATAGATAAATTTTTTATCACAAGTATAATTTAGACCTAGACTTTATTTTCCTAGGCTGGGCAACATTTTATTGGGGGAAAAGTTTTAAATCTTCCTTAACACGTTATTCGTCCTAAATCCATCTAGGTTTATCAAATTTATTAATAATGACACGATGTTCCCTTCAGGAAGCACTAGGTGCTCCAAGGGTGCCACTTGCCTCATTCTATTTCCCTTACACAACGTGCCCTTCAGGACGCACTACGTGCTCCAAGGGTGCCACTCGCTTCCTTTCATTTTTCTTGTGTGACGTGCCCTTCAGGACGCACTACGTGCTCCAAGGGTGCCACTCACCTCTTGACCGAATTGGTAGACATCTAAAACCCATGGAGTCAACACTCTGCCAAGTGATCACGTGGGAGACTAAGGGAATCTAAGGAATAAGGCCCATGCCTTATTGCGCGCCCCATAGAATCATCGTGAGCAAGTATTGCAGTCGACCCTCATGGCATCATGGGTATCCTCGAACTAGGTAATCGTTAACCTACAGTTCAAGCCACGACCAGAGTGCTAGTAGGTTGTGGCACAGGTGTTGTTCACACCTCTCCCTCAACATCTCTGGTAGTCGATCGTGACCCCTCGAATCCACATGTGAGTCTGGTCAAAAATCTATCGTCAGCCTGCATCATCAACGAATGATGTCAAAAATATATCCATAGTCATATCATCTAATCAGATGCACTAATGTCTCATATAAAAAAATCAAACCCCAATAGTTCACTCCCTGACTTGATCTGGATTACAAGGGGTTCCATCAATGCCTCTGCATCCTCGAGGTAAAAAATCCTGCACACTCAGTAAAACCAAGTCAATAGCACCTGTCTATGTCAATGCAACAAAAAAACATGTCATCAAACCATAACATCTCATAATCATAAATTAAATGCCTAAAAGTATATTAATATGGATCACTTGTGAGTAAGTGTCCTCAAAGAATAAGGTTGTTTAGTGCGCGTAGGAGAGGGATGTTACATACACCCCCTCTTGGTCTAAACTTCGTCTCGAAGTTTCACAGTATATAAGTGCCGATGCAATGTGTATCACGGTATCATATGTCTATCTATCAAACAAAAATGGAAACTGCTGGCGCATATCATATGTGTCCTCCCAAGTCACTGAGTGTGGACTATAGCTATCCCACTGGACCTTGACCTTCTCTACTGTTCGACATCGTAACTATCGAATGTGATGCTCCAAGATGTGGATCATCTCAGCCATGAGCACCCCCTTGTTCGATACCTGCAAGGAACTCATGTTAATAATGTGTGTAGGATCACTAATATAATGTCTCAAAACAGATATGTGAAAAACATCGTGCATACGCCTCAAGTAATCAGGCAAAGCTAGTCGATAGGCCACGTGCCCCTTCCTTTCCACAATATCGAAAGGTCCCAAGAACCTAGGAGAGATTTTATCTCCCTTTCCAAACTTGATTGAACTCTTATGCGGTTTAAACTGCAAGAAGACTCGATTTCCAACCTCGTAACTACAGTCGGCATGATGTGCATCAACATAACTCTTATGTCGATCCTGCACTTCTTTAATCCTTTGTCTTATTGTTTTCATTTTCTCTTCCATTTCTTAGATCACTTCTGGTCCCACGAGGACCCTATCCTCAAGCCGATCCCAACTCAAAGGCATTCGACATGGTCGCCCATAAAGAAACTTGAAAGGCGTCATCTTAATGGTGCTTTGGTAACTGTTGTTATAAGAAAATTCCACCAGTGGCAAGAATTCTTCCCAACGCTTTTGTTGGTCCATCACGTACATGTGCAACATGTCCTCCAAGGTCTAGTTCATTCATTTGGTCTGACTGTCGGTATCTGGGTGATATGCAGTACTGAAGTTAAGTTGGGTTCCCAAGGACTCTTGGAAACTCATCCAAAATCGTCCACTAAACACCAATCCTTGATCGGATATAATCCTCTTAGGCATCCCATGCAACCTCACAATCTCACTAATGAAAACTCTAGCTATGTTAGGTGCCTGATAAGTCGTATGCACAGGAATAAATTTTGAAATTTTCGTCAAAGTGTCTACTACTACGAAAATCGAGTCGTGTCTCCTTGCCTTCAGTGGCAATCCAACAATAAAATCCATCAAAATAACCCCCCATTTCGATTCTAGAATAACGTGTGGTTGTAGTAATCATGTTGGATGTCTATGTTCAACCTTTACCTATTGACATTCTAGACATATGGCCACACAGTTGACTATGTTTGCCTTCATTCCCTTCCTGAATAATAAGGGTTTAAGGTCTTCCCTCATCTTCATGACTCCCAGGTGAGCCATGTAGACTGCTCTATGATCCTTGCTTAGGATCAAGCTCCTCAACTCGTCATTCGGTGGTACATAAATCTGATTTTTAAACCTAAATAATCTATCGTCGTCAAACGTAAATCCTTCAAATCTTGGTACCATCATTGTGTTTTGTCCGATAAAACCCTCGACCTCTTTGTACCAATCATCGTCATGCTGTAAAGTTAGAATATTTTCACGTATATTCGTCTGAAGAGGAAACACTGAAAAGATGCGTGGTCTCTGACTCAATGCATCTGCAACTTGGTTCACTATTCCTTTTATGTAAGTAATCTCAAAGTTGTACTCGCTGAGAAATTCTGACCAATGTCGTTGTCGCATGTTCAGGTTGCCTTGCGTAAAGATGTGTTGTAGTCCACAATGTTCCATATTTAGTTCAAATTTTTGTCCAACAAGGTAGTGTCTCCAAACCTTCAAGGCATATACAATGGATAACAACTCCAAATCGTGCGTCACATAGTTTTCGTCATGCCTTCTCAGTTTCCTAGAGATGTAAGTGATCACTCGATCGTCTTGCATCAGGACTCCGCCTAAGGCTTCCTTGGATGTGTCATTGCATACCAAGAAGTCTGTGTCCATGTCAGGGACCTTTAGTATCGGTGTTGTTGTCAACAACTCCTTGAGCCTCTGAAATGCTTCTGCACATTTCTCGTTCCAAACAAACTTCTTGTTCTTCTTCTGCAATTTCATGATCAGATTTTCTATCTTCGAAAATCCATCAATGAACCATCAATAGTATCCTGCTAAACCCATGAAGCTACGCACTTCCAGGGCATTCGTTGGCGTAGGACATTTCATAATAGCCTCAAAATTTGTTGGATCCACGACGATACCTTCACCGGAAATGACATGCCCCAAGTAGTGAATCTTCGATTGATAAAATGAGCATTTGGACAACTTCCCAAATAATTTATGCTCTCATAGACACTGTAGTACCAAGTGCAAGTGCTCTTCATGCTCCTTCGTTGTTCGAGAGTAAATAAAAATTTCATCAATGAATACTAGGACGAAATTGTCCAAGTACTCGTGGAACACCCCATTCATCAAACTCATAAGTACCCCTGGGGCATTTGTCAGTCCAAATGGTAAAATAGTAAACTCGTAATGTCCAAACATTGTCTTAAAGGCAGTCTTAGGGACATCCTCCTCCTTGATCTGTAACTAGTGATACATTGATCGCAAATCGATCTTTAAGAACACCATTGCACCCTTTATCTGATCAAACAAATCATCTATCCTCGACAACGGATTGATTCTTGATCGTTTCCTTGTTCAATTGATGGTAATCAATGCAGAGCCTTCATGACCTATCCTTCTTTCACATAAAAATAATAGGCGCACCCCACGATGACACACTTGGACGTATAATTCCTAGGTCCATCAATTATTTCAATTTCATTCTCAACTCCTGTAACTCTGGGGTCGACTTCCGATAAGGCTTTCTCGCTATCAGTTCAATCCCCGGTTTTAGGTCTATAGTAAACTCCAAATCCCTCTCCGGAGACATCCTAGGTAACTCCTATGGGAAGATGTTCACATACTCTCTCACCACAGGAAGGTGTTCTAGACCTTCCGCTACTCCCTTCTCGATTAACACGAGAATCACATAAATCTTACATCCCTTGCACATGCTCTTTTGTAGCTGCAAGGAAGAGATGAACCTCAGGGAAACTCCCTGGTTTCATCCTACAATCACATGTATCTGTCCCTCATCATCGACCAATCTCAACCATTTCGTCTTACAGTTGAGTATCACCTCATGCGATTCCAACCAGTCCATACCGATCACGACGTAATAAGATCCTAAGATCGTGATGTACAGGTTGGCCCTGGTGACAAACTCTCCCCCAAGTTAAGGGTACAACCCGTAAACCTTCCTCCAACCTTCTGTTTGGATCCTGAAGCCATCGCTATGAATCGTAACTTGTCTTTTTCGACTACCTTTACCTTAAACCTTTTTAGCGCTCCACCAAAAATGAAACTCTTGGTAGCACTGGGATCTATAAAAATACTAAGGGTCTAGTCAGTGATGGTACCTGACTTCTTGAGCATAGTCGAATAGTGCTCTGCCTAGTAGTTATTCACCATTGCATGAATCCGATGGGCCTTGCCCAAATCTCCCATGGTAGTGGGTTCAGCTGATCGAGATGCTCTAGTCCTGTCCACTAGGCAGTCGCGCTAGTAGTGTGGCTCCCCACACGTACAACACCCCTTCTTCGATCCAGTGCTCCTGGTACCTAAAGTAGAAGATGATGTCCCATCGTCCTGGAATCCTGGTTTGTTCTACTGAACATGCCTAAACTGTTGTTTCTGCGGTCGACGCTACTGCTAATGTTGTGGTCCCCGATAAGGTGTCCACTGCTGAGGCGTCAGTCACTGAGGTGTAGTGGAAGTAGATCCCCTATGGAAGCCACGATATCCTGGCATATGTTTGGATGGTGTATGATGCTTCTTCGTACCAGATGACACCTTCCCTATTGGTCTCTCTAGACTCCTGCTCTGACCCTCGCAGATAATCTCCTCCTATGCTACGGGGGCCTTTTAGATGACATCATGAAAGGTCTAAGGCATCAGAATCCTAACCTTTACATGTATGTTTCCGTTAAGGTTGAACATGAACCTGTTGACCTTAAGTTTCTCAATATTAAGATGTGGAGCATACTAAAGAAACTCCATAAAACAAGCCTCGTACTTGGGCACCGTACCAACGCCCTGTCGTAAGGGGTTGAACTCGTTGAGATGACTCTCAATGAATTCCTCTCATAGGTAAATATCTTGGAGTGATTCCTCAAATAGTTCACATAACACGTCTTCGACGACCATGTTCAGTTATGGCAGGAGCGTCTTCCACCATAGAAGAGCACTCCCCTTTAGTTGAAAGACTGCCATGCATACCTTCATGTTGGAGGTATAGTCTTGAAGCGTAAAGAACATTACCAGATTATCCAACCATGCCTCAGAGGCTGTGTCGTCCGAGGCACCAAAGAACTTGGGAAATTTGACCTTCTCATGTTTGCGGTGAATTCTACCAGTACCGACCGGAGCGCACGGTGGACCCTTAGGGGTTGTCGGTGCCTCAACCTCATCTCTGTCCAAATGGTCGATCAGTGCCTCAAACATCCATTGAAAACACCTCATGATACCAACCAAATCACCCACCTCTATCTGCTCTTGCCCGACAACATGTTCGTCTCCCTGGGGGTTATACCCCTCAGGCGTGGATGCTACTGGAGGCGTCGCGCCTCCTCCCCTATCACCCCATCGTCTACCTCTGTGAAATCCTCTAACCATGATTACCTGCATGAATACAATTCAACTTAATTAAAAAATTATAATAAAATATCATATCAACCCAAGTCGTAGTGATCCCATGTCTCGGGTTGAACCCCACTCCGAAACCACATGTAACGACCCCACCGTTATGAGTACAAGAGAAGAAGAAGTGAAAAGGATTTTTTTTTTGTTGTTAAAGGAAATATAGTGACAACAAAAGCAGTTAACCACACAACTAACAATGAATGCAAGCATGCAGTCCAGGCAACATGCTACTATGACTCCACACACCGACACAAGAGTGTCTGGGTGAAATGTTTGTAGAAAAACAAGGCAAAAATGACTACCCACCCGATGCAAACATGACCACACCTACAAGATAAGGGAAAACATCCCCATCCCGACAAAATGGCCTAGATGAACAAAGACTAGAACCTCAAGGTGCAAGAACCAAATGCCTGAAGGCGTTCAACCCATGTACCAGAAGCAACTTGCAACACTCAACAACACTCACACAGAACGCACCAACTCTGGCCAAGTTCTTGTTCACCGCTATCCCATAGGGTGCACCATGATCACCTCATCAGGAATCATGCCATTCCCAGGTGATAGACGCGTCAATAACCTTGGCGCAAACATAATCTATCTGGACCGAGGACTCTAGATAATATGACGTGATAGGAGTTGAATATCGATAAGAAAACCATGCCCAAACCCCAAAACAGGTCGACGAGACACCAAAGGAAGACTACCAGGGAAGACATGAGCCAAGACACGACTGCATCAACCACCCAACCCATTCATCAAGTCTAAACTAGTGAACAGTTACAATTCTTTTTTGATATTGATTATCCATCTAAATTTAGCAATTCTAAATTCTAAATTAGTCTTTAACTTACCATTTGATTAACATTAAATACAATCCAATCGCCTGTTCTACATTACACCTTACTCATTAATTTCAATCTAAATAACATCACCTTCAAATCAATCAGAAATTCTACATTACACTTTAGCCATTAATTTCAATTGAAATAACATCAATTATGATTCAATTCGGCAATTCTGCATTACAATTTAATCATTAGTTTCAATCTAAATAACATCAACTATGAATCAATTCGACAATTCTGCATTACAATTTAATCATTAATTTCAATCTAATTAACATTAAATTCGCATTAATTCGTCAAGTCTTCATTAATCAATACTAAACCAAATTGACAAGTCTAAATTAAATTAAATTAAGATATGTCTATGAAAGAAGTAAGGTTTTCTAAACCAAATAAAAACGATTATGCTTAGTTAAAGGTTGTTTAAACATTAAGGGCGGTTCTATTCAATTAAATGTTGTCCAATCAAATTGAAGGTTGTTCTAAACGAAGGTTATTTAAGGAAGAAATTGTCTATTAAGAATGCTAAATTAATTTGCTATCTAAAACATCACCCCTTTACACTTGCCAGCTACTATGTTTTTGTTAATTGGGTATGAAGTCAGCTAAAATTTGGGTACATTCCCTTGCCATTAACATGTCAAAAGTCGTGAATTAAGTGCCTTCATGAAATGAAAACGCAGGTAGGGATTAAAGAAGGAGAAATCAACGCAGGGGAAAGATAAACCATGAATTGTAGTCTAGACAAATGCAATACACAGTGCAATCAAAAGGTAGATTGCTAGGAAATATAAGGGAAATCGCAGACATACCCAAGGGAAAATTCATCGGTACACTCGCCCATGAATTACAATGAAAATGAGTTCTTCAAAATGGGAAGGATCCAAGCAGTAAACACAAGCGATGAAATGCCTTGAAGTGGAAATGCAAGCTATTAAATTTAGGCAAGAAACCCCTCAGAAATTGCAGGGCAATGGTGAAAGCCAGTGCAAGGCAAAATTGTTGTACAATACACACTAGAATGGAATTATATTCACCGTTAATAGTAAGTAAGAGCAAAACGTTGTACAATGCACACCATAAAGGATTTATATTCACCATCAAAAGTAAATAAGAAAAAACATTGTACAATGCACACCAGAATGGATTTATATTCACCGTCAATAGTAAATAAGAAAAACGTTGTAAAATGCACATCAGAATGGATTTATATTCACTGTCAATAGTAAATAAGCAAAAACATTGTGTTTAAACTATTGAAATTCTCCTCAAATAATCGTTCATTCATGAAGTCACACATGTATAAAAATCACTCATTTATGAAGTCACACATGTATAAAAATAAAAAGTAGATCACAGTCCTCATTGTCGTCCATATATAAGGAATCAGAGTAAAAATATTTATGAAATTGTAGCTAAGGAATAAATATAAATTGCGGGAATACCCATTTTCGGGGTCTCTTAAAGAACGTTGTCAGTCATTACATTTGCTGCCTCTTATCAATTCTATGTATAACAATGTTATGGATGTTCATTTATATAGGGAATTTTGTGTAACATGCAAGGAAAAATGCCCAGAAATAAAATGGTTTTCAACACATAAAACATAGCCAAACCAGAAGATGCGGTGATAGAATACCAAGAATTCATAGAGATGAAGCGCAGAGACAATCAATCAATCGCAGAGGATAATTTCATCAATAAAAATAAACGCAGAGTTAAGTGTAGGGAGGGATCACAATGCAAATTTAAGTTTCTAGCAATAGGTAAAAACACAGAGTTACTTTTTTCTAGAAGGCGCAAGACAACAATCAGCCAAGGACAAACAAGATAGGTGGACAACTGACAGAAACATCCTTCGCTCATCATACATGCACAAAAAAGTTGGGTGTTGAGATCCATAGATCAGGCTGATACGACCGTAGATCAGTCTCCTAGCTGACTGCTCAGGCATGGACTAATGAGCTAGTGATGAAGGAAAAAATAATCTGCAAACATCACAATCAATAAACCACTGGATGGTCAAGACATGCAAGGATAGAAGGCCATGGGAAATAAACATCGAGCTAAAGGCTATGGGGAAATTCAGTCATCAAATAGAATTCCAAGACAATCATTTTCCTTACCCAATTAAACATACATAACTAAAAGCACAAATCATACTAACACTCTACCATGTAGAATTAAAGGAAGCGTATCGTTACCCAAGTCGTGTGCTCTGAGTTGATGTCCCACGCACTCCAGGAAACTCCTGCCTATCGACTAATGAGACTTCACCGATACATCCCAACCAATGCTAGGGGTTCTCTTCTTCCCCCTTAACCCCCCGAGATGAAAAGGGGCCACACACACTAACCAAAGAATCAACTATCTCTCAGCTTGCCTCGTAAGACCGAACTACCACTCCTTACCGAGATGGGTATCCCAACTACCACGAGCTAAGTCAGTCAAGTAAAAATTTCTACAGCGTAACATTACACAAACAGAAGAGATCCATCATCCTTCTCCCCCCTCCGTTATATAGAGTTTCAAAGTCCCTTACTTTCCCAAAATCCCATTTAATTTAATGTTTAATAATTTAACTCATAAAAATCCTCCACGTACAAGTGTCACCCATCCCCTTCATTCCTCCAAAAATTAATTTCATTAATTAATTAATTATCCCTATTTCCCTCAATCACCTAAATGCACTCCTAGAATCTCTCTTAGGTGTCCCCATATCCCCTTACAAGTTTTAATGACTTTCCCCTTATTAATTTACTAGTTGAGTTTAAATTAGAAAGTTCTTAAATGCTAGATACCTTACTAAGTTAGACTATCTCCTTTTTCCTTGTGTTTCCCCTTTATTTTTATGTTTCTCGCTTTTTCCTGGTTTCCTAATTATTTTAGATTTCCCTCTTTCCCTTTTTTATTTAAACTCAAAAAGGCATGTGCAGAAACTTACCCTTTTTCCCTTTTTCTTTTTAATGAATAAATTTTTAATTAGCATAATATAGTAAAACAATTATTTCCCC
>ML780298.1:490988-548910 GCA_009831015.1 Picea engelmannii | reverse complement strand
ATATATATATATATATATATATATATATATATATATATATATATATAGATAGATAGATAGATAGATAGATAGATAGATAGATAGATAGATAGATAGATAGATAGATTTTTTTTATCAAAAGTATAATTTAGACCTAGACTTTATTTTCCTAGGTTGGGCGACATTTTATTAGGGGAAAATTTTTAAATCTTCCTTAACACGTTATTCTTCCTAAATCCATCTAGGTTTATCCAATTTATTAATAACGAGGTGACGTTCCCTTTAGGACGTACTAGGTGCTCCAAGTGTGCCACTCGCCTCATTATGTTTCCCTTGCATGACATTCCCTTCATGACGTACTATGCTCTCCAAGGGTGCCACTCACCTCCTTTCATTTTTCTTGTGTGATGTGCCCTTCAGGATGCACTATGTGCTCCAAGGGTGCCACTCACCTCTTGACTAACTTGGTAGACATCTAAAACACTTGAAGTCAATACTCCGCCAGGTGATCTCATGGGAGACTAAGGACCTCTAAGGAATAAGGCCCATTCCTTATTGTGTGCCCCTTAGAATCATCGTGAATGATTATCATAGTCATCCCTCACGACATCGTGGGTCTCCTCGAACTAGGTAATCGTTAACCTTCAGTTTGAGCCACGACGAGAGTACTAGTAGGCTGTGGAAGGGTTGTTGTCCACACCTCTCCCTCAACATCTTTGGTAGTCATTCTTGACCCCTCTACTCCACATGTGAGTCCGGTCGGCAAGCTATCATCAGCCTGCATCATCAACGAATCATGTCAGAAATATATCCATAATCATATCATCTAATCGGATGTACTAATATCTCATATAAAATAATCAAACCCCAATAGTTCACTCCCCGACTCGATCCAAAGTCCAATGGGTTCCATCGATGCCTCTGCATCCTCGAGGTCCAAAGTCCTGCACACTCAGTAAAACCAAGTCAATAGCACCTGTCTATGTCAATGGAGCAAAACAACATGTCATAAACCTATAGCACCTCATAATCATAAATCAAATGCCCAAAAGTATATTAATCTGGATCACTTGCGAGCAAGTGTCCTCAAAGAATAAGTTTGTTCAGTGCATGAAAGAGCAGGATGTTACATATCTACTATATTCCATAGGACCTAAGAAAAGGGGGTGAAATCATTGCAATCAAATGACGCCCCTTCTTTAGTGAGTGAATAAATCCCTTAGTGATCTCGGCATAGTTCATTAAAAAATGTCACATAAAATTAGTTTTACCCTATGGGATTTTAAGTTAACAGATGTTACGCAAGGGAGGAAGTTGAACTATTTGCTAAAAATTCGAAGGATCAACCATGGTCCCTTTATTGGACACAATAAAACCAAGAAGATGCCCAAAACAATGAAAAACATGCATTTTTGGGGATTCAAACAAACCCTATAGTAATGAGATCTCTCAAACACAAGGTGAAGATGGGAAGAATTATCTAGTCTCTTATGATAGTGAGCAGCCATATCATCAAGATAGACCTTGATGATGTGTTTGAAGTCATGGAAAGGGAATGGAATGGCCCACTGGAAATTAGCTCCAACATTTTTAAGACCAAAAGGAATTTTTTGATAACAAAACGTACCCCAAGGATAAATAAATGTCGTCTTATGTTGGTCCCTTGGATGGATTTTCATGTAATTTTAATATAATAATATAGATCCATAAATGAAAATATATTACTTCGAACACACTCATCGATAATCTAATCTATGAAAGGTGTGTGGAAGTTGTCCATTGGATAGCTATTTTTTGAATCTCATAAATCCATAAAAATAAGGATACTTGATTTTAATCTATGGGAATGGGGTTGGATACCCATTTGGTAAGGGAAATCGTGTAGATAAAACACACCTTAAGTATTTTCTCCAACACTACCTTTATTGTTGTGGATTTTCTCGAATTAACTGGTTTAATATTTTTTCGAACCGATTTCACATTCTCGTAAGTTTTGATTTCATGCTCGACAATGAGGGGGTCATTATCTGGAATTTATTCATACGTCCAAGAAAAAAAAATGAAATTACATAAAAAAAATTGTATAAGTTTGGAATTCGTTGGGAAAATAGTGCGCTCCAACAAAAATGTTTTCCACAACTTCAGGATTTCTAGAGATATTGATTGGAATAGTTTCTGAAACATTTTCCATGTTATCCTCAAAATATATAGCATGTGTTTCCAAGGGTTTCATGAATAAATATTGATCTCTACACATAATCAATTGAAACTCTCGACTGTCAACCCTATTGAGTTCCGAGAGGAAGCATAAGCAATGGTGGATGTCATCCCATGGTTGTTTGGGCTTGATCATTTCCTTGTGGATAACTTCATCCAATGGATACATTCCCATTAAGGACAGATACATTCTGAAACATATGTTTTCATTGTTTATATGAGAGTTATCAATTAATGGGATGGTAAATCTCCTTGATCCAGCTAGGTCAGTGAGAGTGTGTGACATTTGATTGTTCATTACAATCTTTCATTCATGAGGGAAATAAAGCACTTGGAGAACTGGAGAGACTATAATAGCTATCATAGAATAAGTCCAACTACATGCCAATAAAGGGTTATAATTGAGGAGAGCATCGACTAATTCCACTTCTATGGAAATTATTTTACCCCCAACTGGAAAAGAAAGTTGGAAATAGTAGTATGCAGCTTGAAGGATTGTCCACCAAACACCATTAATAAATTTAGACACGAGGAAAGATTAGGTGATCCAATGGCTCACTAATAAGACAGGGACATGACACAAATAAAGGTAACCTCATCCACTACCATTCTAAATATCATTTCCGTGTTGTACACTACTTGTATCTTGAAAATGACATGGTAAGTAAGGTGAGGCTTGACATTTGTAGTGTCAAACATAATTTCTTGAGAATTGAAGAATTAATAGTCCCTATGGTTGTGAGAAATGCACTCAATTGCATAAGGAAAGTCTGGAGTAGTTCTAAGGTCAACATAGTGCATGGTACCTTGGGAAAATATTCTACAATCAAGTAGTTACAGGTAGTTGGGGCATTCGGGTTGTTTGATGACCACTTGTACAAATCATTAGGTATGTGTGACATTATGTCTCTTTCATATTTCTATATATGCACATGGTTTTGTGGGTTGGGGAATTCCTTTACCTTTGAAGTAGACTCAGGGTTATCATAGTTATGAGCCCTACTTTATAGGTGAATATTCAATCACATCATATAAATGTTTGATGAATTAGTATCATGAAAGGGTACCCCCTAGTTTCCCCCTTCTAGATTTCCATTGTTACGTGAATTTCCAAAAGTCATGTGTTTGCATTTAGGGAAAGGGTTAGTTAACATAACATGCTTCTGGGGAATCATTGCATTATATTATCATATTTTCACAACTTACAAGGAAATATAAATTTCTTATTTTTCTTCTTTACCCCTCTGACATTGGTGTCATATTTATTTTCATTATTATTAGTCCCACCTCCCTTCTTACCCTTGTTTTTATTTTTTCCCCTAGGTTGCTGGCTACTCTTTGGATTAGTTATCTTCACCTCATGTACACCGAATTTTTAGAGAGTGGCAGAGGTTGAATAATGAACTTGACTAGTTGTGGGTGGATGAATAACCATTTATTTCATCTAGTGTGCCACCAGATCTATGACAACATTACTAACAAAATCAACAACACCACAAACATGTGGTCTAGTATTAGGTGTTTGGGGATTTGTTCTCAATCTTAGTGTGTTAGTAAATATTTCATATAACATCCTAAAATGAGAATAGATCAGGTCTAACTCATGTGATTTAAAAATGGCTTCTTCTTTGGATGTCACTCTTGAAGAAGATTTCAAAAACAATTCCAAAGGGAAATCAGGAGGAGTTTGAGAATTTATCATCCTCTTACTTCTCTTCCATTATTAATGTGATTACATATATGAGTATCTTTATCTTGGATAAAAATAGAAAAGAGGTCAGTGTCACATCAAATTGGACAATAAGTTGTAGATGGTTAAGGAAAATTGTTGTTAAATCATGAAAATTGTGAAAAAATCATCCTTGTAGTTCAATGTATTATTTCACAACAACCCAATTGAGAGTACATTGCAACAGTCACAACCTAGCAGAATCATCCATTAGTGAAGCTAAAGAACACCATAAGTGGAACATCATCACATGAACACCCAAATCCTCACCTACTTTCCCTTCAAACTTTGGGATGTCTAAAGGGAGTAAGGTGGGGACCAAAAGAAAATTAGGATTGTGAGATACTAAATCATTTGTTATATTAGAAAAACATGGAAAGTTTAATGTCTCTAGAAAAGGAAGTCTAGGTTGTGACATGTAATTCCAAATTTTGGGGTTGAAATTATCGGGTTGGTTAGAATTTAGAAAAGAATAATATAGATTGTTGCTAGAACCAGGTTTTTAGGAGTATATTATAGGCTAGCCAGGGTTTTTATAGAAAATATAATTTCCCTAACCATAATAATGTTAACCTCCACTCATTAGGTTTCTAAAATATTGGAAAAGGTTGGCCCTTTTCAACATCCCTTACAAAGAAAAGGCTCCTTTCATGGGATCCCATGAACTATGGAAAGGGTTTCCACTTGAAAACATCTCATATGAGGGGAAGGAACTAATACCTAGGTTTCCAAATAACGAAAAAAGAGTTTGACCCTACAAGCATGCTAGAATATTGAAAACTTCTGCCTATTTGGTTACCCCACCCTACTAAAGGATTATTCCCACAAGAATCCCCAGAACATGGAAAGGATCCACTTCCCAAACAAGTGTTTGATGGAGGGATATTTCCCCCACCTCATGGGAAACCTTGAAAGGAGTCAAATAAATCCATACATTAAAAATAAGGTTATTAAATGTTAGGGTAGAACTGGATGAGACATGTGGCATGCCCATAGTCAACATTCCAAAAACAACACAAAAAAAAAGGATGTAGATGGTATAGAACTGATGGAGGAGATGGACCCAATTAGTAGAGTAATTGAATCACTATCTCATTTCGCCATCAAAACTTGGGTAGTTCCCATTTATTATTTATTTTAATTAAGACGAGAGGGATTGGCACACATCACTAGGAGAGGGATTGACATGCAACCCAAGAGAATTTGCAATATTTATTATAGTATGTACAATAACTATAGAAGGGGTCATACAACTATGTAAGTTGGTCATTCAAAAAAGAAGGGGCAATGAAATGGAGGTTTCGATTCTATAGCAGGTTGGCATGATTTCCTATGCAAATTTGTTGATTTTTTCTATTATGTTTCATACAGTTTCTTTTGGCATGAATTTTTATGCAGATTGGTGACTTTTTGTTGAGGTTTGTTGGATGTCCTGCGCTGTACAAGATGTACATTCATGGAATTCTTCCCTATATACAATCTAGGACTTTTTATAGAGAAGTAACTTACTAAAATAAGAGACAATATGTGTTTTATGCTAATGATATTTATTGTCGTAAAAGTTCTGATTTTCCTAGAGCTGAATAAAGTACTATTTCTCCTGAAATTCGTCCACTTTTCCTGAGTTATTCTTCATTGGGTTTTTTTGATATTTTTGGTGCCAAATGTGTGAATTATCTTACTGATTATGAGTATTTTTTTGTTTTTTATATTTCATATTGCTTAGTCATTTGTGCTTCATCTCCTAATCCAGTATATGCATGTTGTCATATTGCTATATAGGTGCATATCTATAGGTGGCTAAAACCTATTATTGACTAAGTGTGGGATTGATATATATATATATATATATATATATATAACAATATCTACCAGGTGTGACAAACCATCCTTGTCCATTCGATGACTTTTATGAGGAAACTCCACCCTTTCTAGTGAAAGAATTTGGATCCTTCTAGACCAGTGGAGCATTTTGCCTACCATTGTAAGTCATTGATTTAAAGTAGATACAAATGGACTCCCTAAATTCTAATAAAAAAACATAAAACACCACTAGAGAAAGGTCCTGATATAATAGCTTGTATTAGCCAATATTCCAAAACCTCAACCCAGGTGGATTAGGTCTCGAGTCCAAAGAAGTGAAAAAGTTGAAAACAAACCCTCTAGGGACCGATTCGGGTTGATTGAGTCTCGAGACTAATGGAAAAATGAGTTTTAAATAGTTGAGATAACACTCTTGTAACATTTTCCTATGGCGCAAGTTTCATCATGAATATGAACACTCTCCAAAGGAGCCAATGCAATGATATATCTTCTATCCCACGTACTACGATATTTCCCCTTGTATTCATTCATGTGGAACCTAGGAACAACAACTATGGTACCAAATTGCAATCAGATCTTAGGGGGAACCATCATCAAATGGAACTTCACATATGGTAAAGGTAGAAAATCCTAAAACTCCCAAAAGCATCAGCACCTCAAGGGGATAAGTGGTACTTAGGAAACTCCCAAATATGTATAAATCTATAAAATATTATACAAGTGGAAGAGGGGATATTTCCTTCACTTATCCTTACATGACCTAGAATTTGACTCTTGTGTTAGAGGATCTTTCCTGGAAACACCTATGCGAGATTGAATTTTGATCACTCACTAATCAATAATCTATGTTTGAAATTAAGTGGCCTTGGATATTTAACTCTCCAATCACATTCCAAGGTCCTACACCTAGACTAATCGGTGTTCTATAAAATAAAAATTCTAGTTAATTTTATTTATCATTTGTTTTAGGGGTTGTTGTTTACTAAGAGGAAATGGTGGTGAAATAAATGATTTTCAGAGAATCTTCTGAAAAAACACTTCTCAGAACATAGTCATTTTTATAATTGAACTTATTCTTAAATGTAATGAGTGTATAGTGAATAACTTATTTAAAACCATTAAACTTTGAAATGTGATTCTTTTCTCTTTTTCAATGAAAAATGCATAAATACAACTTTTTCCTTTCAAAATGAAAACTCACTATTTGATGCAACCTAAGAAATCCTAAATGCTCTAAAATGAAACTACCTTTTCAATGAAAATGCAAAAAGAAAGAAAAATGATAAGAATGATATCTTTTTATTTTCAGTAATGGATGCAGTACAACAAATGGGAAACAAAATTGATCTCCTCAAAAAAATATAGCCTTTTGTTTATTGCTACTAAGTGAAAACTAAGAAAAAGATTGGAAAACAAGGAAAATTTATTTTTCTTTTCTTGAAAACAAGAAATGCACGAAAGAAGAATAAAAGGCTCAAATCAAGAACTTCAAACTTTAGAATTTGTTGTCGAAACAATCAAGAAACTAAAAGAATTGGAAAGAATCCCTTTCATACAACCATGAAAATCAGAAAATGACTAAAGAAGCCAAAGAAGCACAAGTTTTTTTGTTTTTATTTAATTTTAAAACTTCGACTAAATTCTGAGAAAAAAAAATTCAAATGGCTAAGAGAGTTAAAAAAATCTCCCAAAAGCAAAGTCAGAGCTTAAAAAGATTGGGAAAACAAAGAAAGACTAGCACCCATGAGACATACACTTATGTTGCCACATAAAAAAGTGTATGTATGTGCTTATCCCTTCAAAATGAAGCATCTATACTTTACTTAAATACTTAGGTAAAGGTGTGTATGCCACCTCAAATCCCCAAAAAGACTTGGAAAAAATTGAATCAAATCCTATAATTTAAAGATTTAGTTCTAAAAAATAATTGTAGAGATGAAAAAAAGAAGAGAACAAAAAGAAAAAATGAAAGCAAGAAACTAACTAACCTAAAGGAGAACTCCCTATTAGAGTCGTCAATTCTATTTCAAGGATTTATCCCCTATGACCTAGGTTAAATATCACACAAAACGGATAACCAAAGAAATGGTTGTAACCAAACAAAGTAGTTATGAATGTGTAACTAACTAGATACTAGTAAGAAAAAGATTACTTACATGGATTATGAAGTTTGGAGAGGACTCCTCACATGAATCCTTGCTCCAATCCCTCACTCTAACACTTCTCTTGTCAACCTACACACAAGAGGAGACAATGTTGCAAAGAAGGTAGTTATAGTAACAAACTCAGAACTACATATACTGACTAGGATCATAATTTCAATATCACAACGATCAAATGCATATAGTTTCTACAAAATAAAACTAATAACATATTATTATGAAAAACAAGTAACATGAAACAAAGTTCCTCGATCATATTCCAACACTGAGTATCAAAACCAATATATAGATTCCTCCACCCAGGCAACTAAAGATGGCTTGAACTCCTAGTTCCTTGCTCCAAACAAGTGAAGGTAAGAGGAAAATTTTCTTCCTCTCAACACGATCGGAAGGGGAAACATGTTGGAAAATGGGGTTTTTGAATATTGGAGATAGGTCTTAAAAGATCAAGATGAAAGGGCTTGAATACTTAGTAAAAATTCACTATAATAAGGGTGTTTCAATAGAGGCCTCCTCTCCTCCACCTAATGGCACTTATTTATACTTCAAAAAGTTGTTTGGAGTAGTTAGGCATGGGATATAGAAGGCTATTAACCCAAAAAACCCATTAACTTGACCCAAAACGGTGCATTATGCACACATTTTAATATTTTGGTGAAAAATGAGGGCATACACGAGTTGATGAAGGGGAAACAACATATTTAAAGTTGTGTACTCTCTATGTTAGATCAAGAGTATCATATTACTATATAAAGGGTTTTTTTTTACACTACTACATTTGGTGTTTAAGTTTGAAGGGGAGTTTCTATGCTACAGATAAAATCAACAGTACCGTCGAAAATTACTAAGTAATTATCAAAATTTCATTATTTTTTTGTTGTATTTTATTAGAATTTAGACTATGTCCGGTAGTCATCAAAATTCTGAATCCCCTTCAAATATTTGAAATAAACATGTCTACAAAAATTCTCAGGATGCATGGTTCCCCATCATCGAACGTGGATCACATAGGTGAGTTTATAAAACCACCTTCTCCATGGCTTGCTCAACTACAATGAAAACTATCAGTATTCGAGCAACAACGTCGATTGTGGCACACTTACATCACCATCATGAACCCAATACTTCCTCATGGCATGCCACCATGGAACCCATGGGGAAATTCCATGTAATCAAACTATTCATCTCGTCGGTGTATTTGGCACCTTGGGGCTTCAATATGCCTACTAGAGGGCCTAAAAATGCATGTCGGTGGCTTATTATGCCTGATAAGGTGTCACGAGTTGTATTGAGATGTCAAAACATCGCTAAAAAAGAGATATAATTGGAAATAAAAATCATTAATTGATGGACAGAGTGAGATTAAAATTTCACAAGGGGGAAAGGACATTACCTAATACAAAGTCATGTTACCAGATAAGCTACGAGCAGATTTCAAGTGCATAGTTATTTAATGAAAATAGTCATGTCGTGTGATGGCCTTCAAGTTGATCTTGAACATTGTCACCTAGAGTTACCCCATTTTATAATGAAGGGCCATTGATCCATGGCATTATAAGGCTCGTCCATCAATTTTTGTATGCATCAACTTCTTGAATTTATACTAGTACCAATAAACTAGAAGATTATGTTGGTGAGGAGTGTTCGTGTAATTCAGTTGATACCTAGCAGAGTATATCAACCATGGGGGAATCATGGAAACTATTCAAGTGGTTGGATCAGAGGTCACATTACTGCACTTGTATACCGATAGTGTGACCAATCAAGAAGAACCACACTACATAAATGATAGTCCAAGAGGCCCTAAGACAAAGAAAGGGGAGTCTCCAATAGCAATAGGATGACCAAAGGAAAAGGAGAAAATTGGAAACAAGATCCAAATATTGAGCTTAATACTATGGCACTTCCTAGAACCATTTATGGTACCTCGATTTGCAATCATTACATGAAACAATGGTGCTATAAATACAAAGCAATTGAGATATTTTTCTAATTTGTAATTGATGAAGTTATGGTTACTACTAGAATCAATCAACATTTTTACCTTTTTATTTTGATGTATACTTGTATCTTGACGGTTTGTGGAGTATTGATGTCGTCCAATGCATGATAAGATATCGTTGGAGTAGTATATTCTAGATCTATATCTTGTGATGGTTCCAATTCTTGATCTTCTTCCTAGTCATAGTATGTGTAGATCCATTTGCAGGTACATGAGACATTGAATAAGTTATAGGATAAACAAATTCATAATTGATAAACAAATTCAAGGTGGGAGACATATTTTGGTTGTGTCTAATCAAAGAAAGGCTATAGGGTACTAGTAAGAAGATAATGAGTATGAAGTATAGTACTTTTGAAGTGTTGGAGAAGGTGGGTGGTAATCCTTACAAACTTAGTCTACCCCCATATATGTGCATTTACTCAGTAGTGAGTGTGGAAAATTAAAAACTCTATGAAAGTTCCATGTTGCATCACAAAACTAAGGTGTGGGTCCTAAATAAAATAGAATACTTAGCATCGGAAGCTCAGATAGATTTAGAAAAGGATACAATTTTGCAGAAGATGTATATATGTTCTAGACATAGGCATCATGAAATCTATGAAGTTGGGTTGAAAGGGAAATTTCTAGGAAAGGCAAAATGGTACTCCAATGAGAAGGTAGAGGAAACAATTCCTCACCTCATTTAGTAAAATATCTTTTGAAACAAAGCCTCCCTAAATGAGGATGTAGGATATATCATTATATAATTTTTCATCTATCTTGATACTTTTTGGGTGGAAAAATTAGAGGAATTGGATTGTAGGGGCCCATTCAAGAGGTAGGTCTCAATTTGGTGATTCTTTTTCTAGAACCTTCCAAATCTAGTTTGAGGAATCAAACATCACCTTTTGGGGTGAAAAAATTACAAGAATAGATCATATCCCATATACTATGTTCCACATATTGAAATATTTCCAATGGAGTGAAAATAACCTCAAATGGAGTTCGTATTAAAAATTTATGCCTCCTGGAATTTAACGTACCATCTTGACCACCATTTTACTAAATGGATCTACATCATCCCCCATTACTCAACACATGTGAAGCTAGTCATGTGTGGAATTTCAATAATATCTTAGAGGGTACAAAACCTATCCCATGAACTCTTTTCTACACACTGATATTTTTTCAATGGTGTGAAAATAACCTCATTCATAGGTTGTGTGTGGAATTTATGCCTCTCGCAGGTTGACCTACCTTGTTCGCCATCATAATACTAAGAGGATGACACATCAACCTCCACAATTGAAACATTTTGTTCTATTCACATGGGTATTTAAAATAATATTCTTGAGTTATTATAACCCTACATAAATTAAGGGTTGAGAAATGAAAAAATCCCTAACCCTAACCTCAGGCTAATATGAGACAACATTAAATACTAGGCTACTAGGAAGAGAAAGAGTTCCATTTTTTTGTATCGTATTGTACCATAGTTGAGTAAATCATGTAGGAGTGGGATGTTATAGAATAAAAGGGAAGGTAAAATATTTTGTAGCAGAAATTCAAGCCACAATGTCCATGGTAACTTCATTGTGAGACTCCCTTTCTTTGTACTTGTATTTCTTAACTAAGAAAAACAGAGCTGACCATAGGCCTCTCCTTCTAACTAGGAATTCTCATGTATTAGTTTTCCCAAGTCACCTCTTTCATTTATTTTTGTGGATGGTGTGTTCATTTTATGTTTTATTTTGTTTTTGTTTTAATTATTTTCATAATTTTGAGTGTTATGCTAGTAATATCAAGTAATAAACCGCACAATAAAATATTTTAAATATTGTAAGATCTATTATGATGAATTGTTCCAGTGGAATATCCACAATACTTTACAAATAAAAAAAAATAATAATAACAGAGGAGAGGGGAAGGGAGAAGAAAAGTATAAGAATAGAGGAATTCACAGAAGAAAAAAATGAACATCAAACACAGTAAATTTTTTATTTTTCATAACTTTTTGTTCATAAAATATTTATGGCTAGCTCACACCGACACCAACCGGATTTGTATTTATAAAATTTAAAATCACTTTTAGATCATTTTCACATTTAGAAATATGAAAACCAATATAGTATTTTAAAATTTAAATTTCATAAAATCTTTAAAAATTAATAGAAGGCCTATTGAGATAGTTTAACGAACAAAATTCCCTTGTATGTGTTTAATTTATGTGTTAAATTTGTTGCACTTTAGAATAATTTATCGGTGTAATATTTAGATGCTATTATTATCATGATTTTTTATTTTGGTGGAATTCATCCTACAGGGGAAGTCTAAATCCAAGGCCCGTTGTAACCTTTTGTCTTGTGTTTTTTCCACGGGGTTTAACTCTACAAGTGAGCCCTATCATGAATTTGGTATCAGAGAAGGAATATCATGACATAATTTGTATCTCTAACAATTGAGGTTGTTTGGAAGAGTTTCAAGAGGGAATAAGAAAACAACTCCAATTGTGGTTGGGTAGAGGCTATGTGGAAGATTGAGGAAACTCGACAACTGTGATTGTGGGTAGATTTGCTTGGTAAAGTTTGAGAAATTTGAGAAGAAAATATTTCTATCAAGAGTGGAAGTTGGGTAGAACTATTCAAGATAAAATTAAGTGGGAAAAAATTAGAGAAGTGTATATTTGAAGATATATCCAATAGTTAAGTTTATTATATCTATAGAGTGTGAAGAAAATATTGAACATTGAAAGTGCAAGCATGACATACAAAATGAGAGTGAAGCTTGAGAGTTTCAATAGGAAAATGACTTATGAATAGAAGGGCCTAGAATCATGTGAAAAAATGATGGAATTGGTGGTTAATCAAGAATATTTTGAGGCATCCAAATATATCAATGAAACCATTGGTCAAGGTAAAACTTTGAAAATTTTAATGGATAAGAAAAGACCTTTAAGAGTGGATGAGTTCCTATCAACATGTGAGAAAATATAGAAAATGTTGGAGAATTCAGAGTAGGTTGTGGAACCACACCCTATAAGAAATCAAATGTTCATTGTTTTGAGTGAACACAATACATAAGTACAACGATGAATAAGATTGTAACACATCTTTCTTTCTGAAGCTGTAATGCTCTGATACCAAACTATAACACCCCCCCATTACGGATCAGTCAAGTGCTACTTCGCAGAATAACAATCTCATACTTAATTATATATATAAGACATGTGTTACACCTCAATATTGCTCACTTCGATAAGTGTCGTAAGTGTCGCATGTTCCTCTCAACTGTCGCAAGTGTCGCATGTCATTCACAAGTGTCGCAAACATCAAACAAAGCATACTGCCATGATGACGACACCAAGGAGACATTTAGAATACCTCAGACACTTTATTTGGAGGAGGAAGAATGATTAACTGAAGTCAAGGAACTCTTACCACCTGAAAGGAGCTCTTAAACAAGGGTTTTGAAGGTGAGCGTTCCTCTGCATCAGCCTTAGGAGCATTGGCGCTCCCCTATAAGGTTTTAGGGAGCATTATAACACCCAACTGCCCCTCTGAAGGAGTGCTATCCATCCTTGGAGCGCTGTCACTCCCCTCAAGCTTCCTAGGGAGCACTATAGCGCCCTGGTGCCCCTTTTGAGGGAGCGCTATCTAATCTGGCCAGTGGTTGGCCCATTGACGACAATAAGGGAAGGATATTTCAAGTTTGGAAGGTAGTTGCATTCGAATTCTTGGTTCAATCAGAAGATCCTTGATCTAAGGAGGGAATTACTCAACTTACCCTAAAGATACCTCAAGAGGTTAGGCCTCTCTTAACCTATATAAGCAGGCTCTATGATGGTGAAAAGGGGGGAAGAAGTGCTAGCATGAAACCTATGATCTCATAGGAAACACACAGTCAGCTGAAGGAGAGTGATCAGTGAAGTTGTTATCATATAGGTCGTGGATCTTTCGAGCAAGGGTTAGACGAAGGGGACTTGTTGAAGTTGTCGCATTCGCATCTACGATGTAAGTATTGTTGTCATTATTCTCATTAATATGACACGCTTGGCCTGTTTCTTTCTAGTTTGTGTCTGATATTACATGAACTTATCATTGATAGATAGATTTTTTTTCAAGCTAATATCAATAGAGTAGGAAGTGGTCATACTTTGTTTGTCTACAGGACTCATAGAGGAGAGAGAGTTTGGAGCTCGACTTGGAGCATGCAGGGACAAATGTCGATAAAGAGGTACTTCTACTCTCCTTCCTTCTCATGTATTAGTTTGTATAGATTTGAAAGGAAGTTAGTGTCCACGTTAAGCACTTTCTTTCTTAGAGTTTAGGGTCTAGCTCTTTGAGGCAATCTACCTGTCTGCAGGGAGATTTTCCTACAACAAAAACTGGCGACTCCGCTGGGGAGTCCTCAATCGAAACTTCTTGTTTTGATTTCTCCTCATAGACCTTGTCTTACCTCTTGATTGTTTTCAGACCCATTTCACTCCTTTTTGATTGATTTCATGAGCTGATTGACTCCCTACCCCATCACACTCAGCTTGATTGTCGAGACTGAACTGCAATTTTCGGATTTTTGACACATTTAGGAGCGTTTTTGAACCTGGTGCCCCTGTCCCTGTGTTAACAGAGCACCATCGCTCCCTGAGTGCCTTACACAGAGAGATATAATGCTCCTTTCCCTTTACAACAGAGTGCCAACCCTCTTTTGGCCAAAAAGCCTTCCAGAATTGCTTTCTTCAGGGTTTTACCTCTGTGTTTCTCTTGCTGAGTCACCTTGCGAGTCAATGCTTCTTCTTTTCCAACTTTGACATCTGTCTTTTTGAGGAACAAACATCTTGCTGTTTGGATTTTGTAGACTTATTCACTATTGTTGTTGAGTTTTTCTGTCGTTTGGAGTTTGAAACCCATGCATTGTCTTTCTCTCCTTTTTGACTGAGCGAAAAACTCTGGTGAAGGTCATCAGAGGCCTACATATATTTTCATTTGGTTTTAGTTAAGGTAATTGTTCTTCGACATTTATTTTGGTGTGAAGTTTTTGATTTCTCTTTGATTGTTTCTTTTCTTTCGCTTCTTGTTTTGATCACAATGAGAGGGTGTATTGTTTGTACAATTCTTGCTTGTGTTGGTCTGATTTTCATTGATCCAAAAAAGATAATTAGCAAGGTGAGCATTGTTTTGAATTAATCATTATTCATATACCAATAAAGAAACATATTCATAATTTTTTTTGCATATTAGAAGGTATCTCAAAAGTTTTAGCATCACATCAGGATTTGATTGGAGAAAATTTGTTTGAGGACATTCCTTATTAGTGCTTGTTAGTGAAAATAACTCTCTCTCTCCCTTAGATATATGTTCATCGAAAAGAAATGACTGCTTATCATCTTAGATGCATTTTTGGGACTGAGTCATAATTCCATCTGTTTCACTTCCATGCACCCCTTTTGAGTAAAGAACAGCTATAAAATGAACGCTAATTAAAAATTGTTTAGAACATTTTCTTTTCTAGTATCCTCCACCAACAGTAGACTAGGCTTAGAAATTTGGATTAGGCTGTGAGAATAACTCTCCAAAGTTTCCAAAACAAACATTAGCATCCTAAGTTAGGGAGATTCAAATCCAATTGTCGTATAAGTCTCCCTGGGATCCCCCTCTCACACAGGGGTTACACACGAGGTCTCATTCGGGAGAGCTATGGAGATGATCCCTCCGTGGTTTGACTAATTGTAGTGGTCAGATCGTATTATGGGGATCACTTAAAGCTAAATCCACAATTACTGCGTGGAAGCCTTTTAGTTGATTTCGGGCTAGATACCCTACCCGTACGTTCGGATCAGACTGTCGACTATACCCGCCCAGGGGCTCACTGCAAATTGGTAACCTTAGTGGCCATAATATTTAGGGTCTTACACAAGGTGACAGTGAAGGAAAGTCTCACTGTACCTGGAGCAGACATCGGTCAAACTCACTCGGGCTCCTTGGAGGGTAAATCCACAATTACTGTGTGGAAGCTTGCACCAAGGCGTAAGTCTATTAAGTAGGTCGCCATTGTAACTATTCCACCATATCCCCACCCCTCCTTGACTTGATCATGTGACATTGGATTTCATCACAAACTAGTACGGTCATCGAGAGAAGGCCATGTTTGTTTGGTTGTGATTCTTAGATTTTATTAGCGTATGTTGTTTCTTTTCGGTTGTTGGCCATAGATCTTTTTCGCCGACTCTTTTTTTCCAACATCGACCCTCCACGCCATTCGTAGAGGCTACAGGGACTTCCTCCAGAAAATATGGAAGGGAATACCCCTTTACCCCCTCATTCTATGGAGGAATCTCCTCAACAGAGCGAGGTTCAAGATACTACAACTTCCCAAGAAGAAGTTCCCACTCCTCTGGAGAATTTTCAAATTGTTTCAGAGTCTCCGAAATCTTTCCGCATTTCGGAGGGATATGAACGACGTGTCCTCCAACTGAATTTAGTTGGTGAATTTATCATCGTCAATCCTTCTAACATTCCAGCTGGGTCTTGTTCAAACCTTTTAGCTGATGACCCCTTTTGGACCACAGACATTGTTCGAAGTCCACCGCGCATGGTGTGGGATCTTTATGGAACAAGGATGGGTGTTGACGTACCTATCACCTACACCGTACCCCTAAACCATTTTACCAGTACCACCATCTTTATGGCCACACCATCCATTGGTCCGAACACATCGTTCATTGGCCCAAGGTCTACTTTTCTTCTCCAGACGGCCCATTCTACAATGGTCCCTCACATTATGACTATTCCCGCCGGTAACGCAGTGGTTGGCCAAGTTGCTATTGGCACACCAGTAACGCCAAGACCTGCATCATCACTCCCTTTTAGGTATAGAGCACTGAACTTTTCCACTGCCACTACTACCCAAGTTATGCTGAGAAGTTCCATACCTATCCAACAACCTGGAGGGACCGGTCTTGGTGGTCGTAACCCATTCGGCAGTACCGGTTAGTCATTTATGTCAGGTTCTCAAATTATGGGAACTCTACCTCAAGCTGGGGGGCATCCTCCCACTGTAGGACAACTTCCATTTGGGGGGCACCCTCATGCTGGGGGACAGCCTCAATCTGGAGCCTACCATCAACCGTATGGAAAAAATGTGTCTGCCACACCTAATCCATGGAATATTCCTTTTCCAAGAAACCCACAATTCTCGACAGGGAACAATTCCCAAGCTCCACAACAACCCCCTTATGGAAAAATGCCAAATCCAGCTTATAATCCTCAAAACCCATCTGGTTATCCTCCGCTCGCACATACTTCTCAAAACACCTCAAATCCTATGTACCCTGGTCAACACCAACCTCATACAAGAGGGCTCGCTAGTTACAATTATCCACATAACCTAGTGTATGGCCCTACTGGTGTCCCCATGCCACACCAGCATTACCCACAGGTTAACCAACAACTACCTTTTCTAGCAACCCTGGACCTTTCAGACTTGTCTCGGTTAACGAATGATCTTATTTATCATTCTCTGGTTTGGCCAACTATTCTAGCTAAACTTCCTTTTGATATCTCAAAATTCGATGGAAAGTCCAGAGAAGACCCAAAAAACCACGTAATGACTTTCCATTTGTGGTGTTCATCCAACTCCCTCATGGACGATTCTATACGTTTGCGTATTTTCCAGCGAACGCTTACGGGTTCTGTGGAAAAATGGTATATTGAACTACCACGTGCCTCTTTTCACGATTTCAAATCCCTCGCCATGTCCTTCCTCACACACTTCCAACTACCCATTCGATACGAGATGGGTACTGAACTATTGACCTCCCTTCGTCAGACAACCTTCGTACATATCTCTGATCATATTCATGAATGGAGACGACGACGAAGGCTAATCAAAGCGGTCATTCCTGACCAATTGTTAGCGGAATGGTTCACTAAATCATTGTTACCCTAGATCGCTCATGATGTTGCCATGGGTGGTGTAGTCACCGAGGAAGAAGCTATTTCCCGAGCTCAGTACCTAGAATTGGTTTATTCACAGTCTGGTACTCTGTACGAGTTGATACTAAATGCTACCCATGCCACTAATGATCCATCCAAACCATCATCTGCCTCGCACACAAATGGATTTATTGGCTCCGTCAAAACCCAATCTACTTCCTAGTCGACTGGAACAACTCAGCAGCCCGCTTCGACGGCTGCTCCCAGCACGACTGCACCCTCTTCCACCCCCCCTCAAACTCAAGTCTCTGAGGTGAATGCGGTCCAATCAAACCCTTCACAACAACTTGGGGGCAAGAAGAAAGCGATAAATAAACCAAAGAAAAAAAACAACAACGAACAACCAAAAAATCAACCGCAAACCCCTACTACCGGGAAACAACCACAATGGAAACCGAAATTCCCATGTCTCATTTGTGGTGATGATCACTACACCCGAGACTGTCCACATCGTGATGAAGTGGCCAAGATCTTTAAGGGAAATTCACAACCCGTTGTGCTTACTCAGCCTTTCCCACAAAAACAATCTTTGGTTTCTCAAACCCCCACTCCAGAGGGCAGTTCTAACCAACCCCATGATGAGGCCTCAACAAGTGCCCACATTTACATGTTTAATGGGGTTAATCTGACCACTCACACTGTGACATATGACACACCAGTTAAACCTGATAAGTCGAAGATTACTAATGGTTCTGTATCGGACCCGCTACCATATTTCGTTAGTCCTCCGTCTGCTAGCCCTTCATCTGGGCCACTTCAGATAGAGAAACCTTCGTTTGACCCCATTTTACGCCCTCCTAAGAGCACTATCCGGAAATCTACCTTCAATCCTAATTCACGGGCTGCCCAAAACTATAACATTGTTGAAGATTTGGCTCAAGCTCCATGTGATATGTCTGCCTTGGAAGTTCTACAACACTGTCCCAACCAACGTAGAACGCTCTTAGCTGCTATCGGTGATTTTGATCTTGAGTCATCAAATAACCTCACGTTTAACCTGATGATCATCAACCATGACTCTCCCACCAACTAGCTTTCCAAATCGATGTTGTTGTTCAAAATCAACAAATCCATCAAACTATCTTGGATGAGGGAGCCTCTACTTGTGTCATGTATTTATCTTGTTGGAAAGGCTTAAAATCACCTGCCCTTAAAAAATACCCTACTATGTTACGTGCTTTCGATGGATGAGGTTTCCATCCTCATAGATTATTACAATCCTTAGCCATTCAGTTGGGCGGAAAAACTGTTACCGTTGATGTCAAGGTGGTCGATGCCCCCCTCGATTACAACCTACTACTTGCAAGAAGTTGGTTCTACACTATGACTTTCATCGCCTCGTCGGTGTTTCGATGTGTACAATTCCCCCATCAAGGCAAAATTGTCACTATCGATCAGCTTGATTTCTGTACACCCGACGTTCGCGTCCCTGCCACCAACAACATTCCCTTTTTGGGAGACCACCCAGTTACGCATGAAAGCATTGGTGTTGGCTTGTTAAAATATTCGAGCCTCATGGGTACCTTCCCTACACCACTTCCACCCACAACACATCATATTTCCATCGTCAATATGATTTCGACTATGCCTTATCAATCCTTGGAATCATATGATCCTTGGGTTGTACCTAGTCCTATGGAATTCGATGTGCTCAATGACACTATGCCACTTAGCCCAGCTGAGGCCGCATACGTAGCTATTCAATCTGCTTCTCCCTCCCCGAACAACCCACATTTATTGGCACCTGATGCCTACTCGGTGCCCTCATGGTTGGATTCCCTATCGTCTGCCATCGATTACATTTCCCAAATTTTTCCTTCTGACGAATCTATTATGGAAATGCTTAGTATTGATGATCTACCTTGGGATGATAACCATCATCAATCCTCTTTTCTTCTGTCGTTGGAAGAAATTCACCAAGACATACACTCTGTCTTCCTTTCTGATGTTATCGATACTCTGCAATCTCCTATCCTCACACAAGATACTCTCTCTGAGGGGAATATGGGTAACATCTCTACTACAATCATTATCGATTTTTTGATCAAAGAAGGTGTCGTGGAAAACATTAATCTTGGTGCTAATTGCACACCCAAAGAAGTGGTCTCTTACACCACTTTGTTTAAATAATTTTGCGATGTCTTCGAATGGAGCTACAAGGAAATTCCATGGATCGACCCTTCAATCGTCGTGCATGAAATCAATACTTACCCTGGCACGAAACCTATTCGACAAAATCTTCGCCTGGTTCATCCCAAGAAAATCACAGCTATAAAGGCAGAAGTTGAGAAACTTCTAAAATATGGCTTTATCTATCCTGTCCCTTTGACAGAATGGGTCTCCAACCTTGTTCCAGTCTCCAACCTTGTTCCGATTTCCAAAAAACAAGGAACCATCTGGGTTTGTGTTGACTATCGGGATCTCAACAAAGATTGTCCAAAGGACAACTACCCTATGCCTTTCATCGACCAATTCATCGATAATTGCGCTGGGAGCGTAATCTTCTCTTTCATGGATGGCTTTTCTGGATATAACCAGATTGAAGTCTTACCTATTGATCAAGATAAGACAGCCTTTATCTGCCCATGGGGAACTTTCTCCTATCGAAAGCTACCTTTTGGTCTCAAAAATGTTGGTGCTACTTTCCAGCAGGCCATGTCGTACGCTTTCCACAATATCAAGCATATCGTAGAACCTTACCTCGACGACTTACCTGCCCACTCATCCAAACGATCAGATCACATCGATCACTTGCAGGCTATTTTTCTTCGATGTCGGTTCTACCGTATCCGCTTGAACCCACATAAATGCATTTTTGCTATCGAATCCAGTCGACTCCTTGGTTTTATTGTCTCCAAAGATGAGATCAGGGTGGATCCCTTAAAGATTAAGGCCATTCTATCCTTACCCCCACCTACCAATTTAACCCAACTCCAAAGTTTGCAAGGCAAAGCAAACTTCCTTCGCCATTTCATCTGCAACTATGCCGAGATAACTAAAGGATTCATGCGGTTACTGCATAAAAACACCCCTTTCATCTGGGATGACACCACCCAACCATCATTTGATGCTCTCAAGCATGCCTTGACCCACGCACCTTTGTTGCACCCTTCGAAGTATACAAAGGACTACATCCTTTACTTGGCTGCCTCCACTTCCACTATTGTAATGGTGTTAGTTTAGGAGGATCCCAATGGTGAAGAACATGTGATTTATTACCTGATCAAGAGTCTATCTAGACCGAACTCCGATATTCACATGTAGAGAAACTGGCTCTGGCAGCCGTCATCGCTGTCCAGAGATTCCACCATTACATCTTATTACACACCACCACGGTGATCGCAGACTCCAACCCCATGTACAATGTCTTGACATGTCAAGTACTTGGGGAAAAATATTCTGAATGGATCGTCATCCTTTAGGAATTCGATCTTGAATTTACGAAGTCCAAAGACAAAAAGTCCCTAGTGTTTGCAGAGCTTATCTGTGTTGTCCCTCATGCTGATGAAGACATCGAACCTAGAGATTCTCTCACCGATGAATCTATTTTCCTCATCAACACCTCTGATCCTTGGTATAGAGACATCCTCCTTTACCTTCAAACCCAACGTTTTTAGCCTAACATTTCTCGCGAAGAGCGTCGACGTATTCGCCACCATTCTCGTCGTTATCTTATCATCGACGAAACCTTGTATTGCCATGGTATTGACACTATCCTTCGACGATGTCTGGTTCACGAGCAGGCTGAATGCATTCTGAATGATTGTCACCTTGGTGCCTATGGAGGTCACCTTTTTGGGATGGCCACAGCCCAAAAAATCCTACGTGCAGGCTACTTTTGGCCCTTGATTTTCAAATATTGTATTGAGGCAGTCAAAAAATGCCCACCCTGCCAAGTCTTTAACAAGAAGGCACGCACCCACCCTACTACGTTGCACCCCATCATCACCATCAACCCTTTTGCCAAGTGGGGTATCGATTTCATGCAGTGTAAGCCTACCTTAGCCGGGGGGCATGGTTATATAATTTTCGTCGTCGACTACTTTACCAAATGGGCTGAGGCTATGCCTACCTTCCTGAACGATGGTCGTACCACGGCTCTGTTTCTTTTCAACCATATCATAACTCGTTTTGGTGTACCACGAGCCATTGTCACCGATCATGGTGCACACTTCAAGAACCAGATGATGAGCGAAATACATGTCAAATTGGGTTTTCGCCATGAAAACTCATCCCCTTACTACCCTCAGGACAACGGACAAGTTGAGGCCATCAACAAAGTCCCGAAAACCATGATTCAACGCATGGTGGGGGCAAACAAGACATCATTGCATCTACAACTTTTCTCCGCTCTCTGGGCTTATCACACTTCCGTGAAAACCTCAACTAGATTTACTCCTTTCCAGTTGGTGTATGGCATCGAAGTCGTTCTACCAATCGAGTGTGAGATTCCATCACTCAAACTCAAAGTAGAACTCCTACCCCATACTTTTGCTAAAGAAGAACGATTCTTGTATCTATCCAAGCTGGATGAAACATGTTGTGATGCCGCTCTCGTCAATGAGGCACATCAAAAATGAATTAAGAGTCAATACGACAAATCAGTCGATCCTTGGACTTTTGCAGAAGGAGACTTGGTCCTTGTTTATGACCAAGCTCATGATAAATTGGGGACAGGTAAGTTAGAACCTCTGTGGTGCGGTCCTTACATTGTGAAGTGTGTTCTACACAGAGGCGCCTACGAATTAGTAGATTATGATGGAATTTCCCTAGGAGAGCCCTGAAATGGGCTTTACCTTAAAAATTACTATGCTTAGATTACCCAGCATGTGTACTTTGTACATTATTGTATTTTAGTTTGGTGTGTCTATTTCTTTCACATGCTCGAGTCTTTACCTTTGCCACTCATGACTATGCTTGTGTTTTCATGTGCAGATGACGTCTTCCTTTCCTATATTTTTCGGGTTTGCAGACGACGCTAGTTGACATACCCGGAACATTTCTTCGGCACCATGGGTCATTTACCAATTTGATGAGGTGGTGAGTTCAGGAGGTATCTTCTTAGGACCAACAACCAATAACATGGCAGAATATCACGTTGTCTTCGGACTGTTGACCCAAGCCTCCTCCCTAGGTATCTCTCGTATCATTGTTTACTTAGACTCCCAAATCGTGGTCTATCAACTCAATCATATCTATGCCATACGTAATCCTATCCTGCTACGTCTCCACCTGCAAGTTCGCCGTCTTGAACGAATGTTTGATTACATTGAATGTAGACACATTCCAAGAGAACTCAATAGTGTTTTAGATTCGTTAGCTAATTACATCATGGATCAGTATCTGGCCCACATATAAGATTTAAGGAAAGCGAAATTGTACATCACATGTAAATTAAAACACATCACAGACATCATCATGTACAAATCATTTGGCACTGTAAAGACTCGGAACTGTATATATATATATATATATATATATATATATATATATATGGCGTGACTGAAATTTTTTTATTACATCAAAATATATAGAAGAGCAAAATGTTGGGTCTTTAAACCCCTACAACATCGCCTGACAAGGCATACAAACATATGATCACCAGAGAGACTCTAATCTCACTGCACTACATTGTGTTGCGAGTAACATATCATTGCACGCACTACGTGTCTCAGTAGAGAATTGACATTCTCTGGCACTCCCACAGTGTGCCTCTGCAGATGTAAAGGCACTTCTCCCCTTCGTAAAGGAGGAATTCCCATCGTCAGGCCTTGAAGGTTTCTTTCAACCTCCCGGAGACCTATCATGGGTACTCCTGGATCTGCTACAACCGGAGCACCCCCACGATGTCCTGGTATCGGTATATCGGTCGAGCGCACTGCTCCCTCATCTGCATGTTGAAAACAATACATCTTTTAAAAACTTTTCTATATACCCCCCAAAAAATACATATACATTAAAAACTTAAAAAACAAAAACTAGACAAGGTATGGCTCAGTCTCTTACCTGACACATCCCAGTCTTCCCCCACAAGCAGAATCAAATCCATGCTCCCACGGAAATCTACCTCAGCATACAAGAAGTCTTCTATCTAGAGATACTGTCGTCGCAACCAAGCAAAGAAATCGCCAGTGAAACGGAACTCTGACTCCGCTACTAGCCTCGAAGACAGACTAGTCTACCTCTCCATCCATGGTTTGTCTGCTGGCCACACCGCTATTTCTATTTGGGGCTACATCTGGGGGATGCATTCTAGGAAAAATGAGACCAGAAAAGAGTCGTAACCGAACTGATTTTGTCCCATCCTACACCGTGAAACCCGTTCCTTCACATTTCGAAGGAACCCTGCACTCCAGTTGAACAGTGTTGGTTCCAAGCACTGTACACCCTAAGCCACCTGCGATCTTGATTCCATATGTGCACTAGTACTTCCCGTCACACTCATGATGGTGAACAAAATGGATCGGAGGGGTAGCTCTCAAATATCCTTAATAGGGATTCTACCCCCTACCAGTCTTGCTCCTGGAACGCAGTGACGTGCTAGATAAACACCCACTTGTTCAGGTAGTGCCCTCTGCCCGGAAAAATATATGGGAACCCCTCTTTTCAAGAGGCCATTCAAGAAATACACGTCTTCTAACTCGATGGTTAGAAGCTGTGTGCCAATCCGGAATCCTTGCTCTGCAACATCCCATAAGTCGATCATGTGCTCAAGCAACAAAATCTCCTTCTTTATTTTTTCCAATTTGAATAATTTTAGTAAGACACAATCTCACAATGCGGCCTATGTGCGAGGACTCCGCAAGGTGGCCCAGTCATCAACCTCATGCTCTCATTCTTTCCACTCGATCATGGTCACCGAAATCACCTACAAAACAAAAAGAATAAAGAATTTTATTATTTCAATGTTTTGGTAATTTCGGAAATTTTCAAAAGCAATCTAAAAAACATGAAATCTAATGCCCACATTATTTAAAGAGACCACACCTTCTTTTACAATCAACAGACCCTCTATTAGTCATTCAATGTCCATCACACAACAATAAAAACGTTTTAAAAAGAAAACGATTTCTTTATGGATGCGTGGGCATATGTGAGGATTTTTCATGGGTTCTTTGCCAAAAATGACCCATCCACTTAGGTATTGAGGCATTGGCATCTTATCCATCACCTTCTAAAACGTTTTTGCAAAAATAATCCCTTTTTTCCATCATTTTTTATAGAGGCCGATTTGGTCCTTTTTGGGGCAACTTAGGGCTTCATTTTTGAATTAAATGCTGCTATGAAAATGAATATTAAACCATGTAATTGAAATAAGGAGAGGTAAATATCTAACTGGTCCAAACGGCAAGAGAAATGGTCAACCATAGCTCCAGTACCAAGCGAAACAAGATCCACCTCTAAAACGAGAATCTCCACTACTCCAAAATCCTTGTGCAAAATGAAATGGTAAATGGAATTTTCATTGTACTGCTATTTATAAATTTCCATTTTTTATAAGGTATAGTCATTTATGGGTTTCTCTAACAATATAATGGCTTCACTAAACCCCTGGTTTGTAGTTTTGACATCAGAGGTTTCTTGGCAGTTCTGATGGGTTATTTACCTTGTCGCACTCATGAGCATAGTCTTGGTTCATTCTCAAGCTCGAAAACATGAGAACGCGCCAAGTAAACTTTTATCTCTTTTTCGGACCCACATGGACACATGAAAAAGGAACCCCCCTAGAGTCATCTTTAAACCCTTTTCGGACTCTCTAAATATGAAAAGATTGTCGAGTGACCTTGCTTCCTTTCACACTAGTTAAAATGTTCGAAAGGGCGTCTTTCGAGTGATAGTTTATCTCTTTTTTGGTCTCGTTAGACTACTGTGCGAAAAAGGAACTGAGAGAGTTCTCTTTTAAGTGTTTTTCCAAACTCTATAATCCTAAAAAACCTTCGAGTTTTCTATCTTTGGACTCGCTAAAGCACACATCGACAGACCCATATGGGATCGAACCTTACTTCTTCCAGTTATTTAAACAAAGGAAAAGGAACTTACCGAAGGTGAGTTATATCGAGCATGTGTTATCCTCCTCGAGCTCATTAAATCAAAAAGAGGTACTCTTCTATCTATATGGGGGAAAATTGAAAGAAGCAAGTCAATCAGTCTCTTGAAAACATTATCAAGCAATTCTTAGAGTCGCCCTTACACACGACACTTTGTATTTTGCATGCATTATAACCCGCTGAAACTCTCCACTGAGCCAATCCTTTGAGTTTCTTTCACTCCTTTGGGTCACCTGACATAAGTCACCGCATCCACTGCATCATCAAGTTTTGGTCCATGTCATGTTCTGCTATTGTGCCTCAGTGTTCAAGGGAAGTATCTGCCTCGAGAGTCAACCATCCCAAATATCTTGCCTCAAAACCTGTGTCAGTCTACATCCTTTCGATCCACCAATTACATCTCTATGTCTGTTTCATGTCGTTGATGGGGGATACATCAAGGCCCTCCTTCGACGATCTTATTCCTGTCGACCTCAGCACATTATCCAGGAATTAGGCTTAGAAACCAGTCAGTACTTTGGGACCTGCATGCCTCAATGGCAGGCCTCCTCACATTCGACAGTAGGTTTACATCATTGACCTATGATCGGATGATTCCACAGATGTTTGACTCCAGCTCATCCATTCACATTCGTTGGAATGTACTAGGGTACCTTGGGAATCATTGACATTAATGGTGATCTCTCTCGCACTTGTTAACGGTTCACACCATTGACCAGTAATCAAGTGGTTTCTTCCATGTTCGACATCAGGACATCTATTCACATGGTTAGAATCGTACCACATTAGGATCAATAAGAATACCCTGGGTTGAGTAATCACTTTGATATATGCTTTTCCCAAGCTGCGAAGGAGTTTCTTTTGGACAAATGATGTATACATTGTTACATAGATCCACTTTGTATTGGTCGTGGGTATGTCTTGTCACCTCATAGATCCATTGTGTATTCTTCGTGGCTACGATCAGTCCAGGTCATCAGAGTATAGATCCACATTGTATTCCCGGTGGCTATACCTTTTCATCAATACAATTATGGATCCACAGTGTATTTTATGGCGGCCATATCTTGCAAGTCTTGATCACCCAAGCATAGGTATGCTTGCCTTGGGTTTTGAAATATGTCATGATATTTGTTGGATGTTTGTGTGCATCTTTCGTCAGGTTCTTTGAGTCTATACCCTTGCTTGAAAGTCTACAAAGCATTTCAGTTATCAGTTCGCATCTTCTAACTTCATCCTTTGGGGGGCAATCTATTACACCTCAATATTTCTCACTTCGATAAGTGTCGTAAGTGTCGCATGTTCCTCTCAACTGTCGCAGGTGTCGCATGTCATTCACAAGTGTCACAAACATCAAACAAAGCATACTGCCATGATGACAACACCAAGGAGACATTTTGAATACCTCAGACACTTGATTTGGAGGAGGAAGAATGATTAACTGAAGTCAAGGAACTCTTACCACCTGAAAGGATCTCTTAAACAAGGGTTTTGAAGGTGAGCACTCCTCTGCATCAGCCTTAGGAGCGTTGGTGCTCCCCTATAAGGTCTTAGGGAGTGTTATAACACCCAACTGTCCCTCTGAAGGAGCGCTATCCATACTTGGAGCACTAGTGCTCCCCTCAAGCTTCCTAGGGAGTGCTATAGTGCCTCGATGCCCCTTTTGAGGGAGCGTTGTCTAATCTGGGTAGTGGTTGGCCCGTTGAGGAGAATAACGGAAGCATCTTTCAAGTTTGGAAAGTAGTTGCATTCGAATTCTTGGTTCAATCAGAAGATCCTTGATCTAAGGAGGGAATTCCTCAACCTACCCTAAAGATACCTCAAGAGGTTAGGCCTTTCTTAACCTATATAAGCAGGCTCTATGATGGTGAAAAGGGGGGAAGAATTGCTAGCATGAAACCTATGATCTCATAGGAAACACATAGTCAGCTGAAGGAGAGTGATCAGTGAAGTTGTTATCATCTAGGTCATGGATCTTTCGAGCAAGTCTTAGACGAAGGGGACTTGATGAAGCTGTCGCACTCACATATACGATTGTAAGTATTGTTGTCGTTATTCTCATTAATATGACACACTTGGCCTGTTTCTTTTTAGTTTGTGTCTGATCTTACATAAACTTATCATTGATAGATATATATGTTTGCAAGCTAATATCAATAGAGTAGGAAGTGGTCGTACTTTGTTTGTCTACAGGACTCATCGTGGAGCGAGAGTTTGGAGCTCGACTCGAAGCGTGCAGGGACAAACGTCAATAAAGAGGTACTTTTATTCTCCTTCCTTCTCATGTATTAGTTTGTATATATTTTAAAGGAATTCAGTGTCCACGTTAAGCACTTTCTGTCTTAGAGTTTAGGGTCTATCTCTTTGAGGCAATCTACCTGTCCGAAGGGAGATTTTCCTACAACAACATGCTTTTAAGCAAATGAAACACATTTAAACTCAGAGTAACCATAAGAATTACTTCTATTATAAATAATCAAAGGCTTTAACATTAATTCATATGCATAGTAGAATACATGATAAATATAAATACACAGACATGCAGAAAAGTAATTAAAAAAACATCTAGTACGTATCTTTGAAACGGTGTTAATTCCACCAACCAGGTGTAGGCCTCCCACGAACCTCCCAGCCTTATACCACACTACTCATCAAGCTCAGTAGTGGGTCACCCCCGAGCTGGGACTAAGCTCCACCCCCAAGGCGAGGAATTCTAGGCTAGGCTGAGGTTACAGGGAAAACACATAGTCACAAGGAAGGAATTCTCTCCCAGGAACCACTCATACTCACTGACCACAGACTCTCCTTCCCCACATGCATGTTCCAGCCCAGGAGTATACACCTTATGCTATCACCTAGACAGTCCTTTGGCTGCTAAACTCCCTTGCCTTGGGTTTCAGCAATAGACCAGACCAGAAGTCTCTGAGCTCTGTGGCTGCCACAGGGTTCCTTCCAAGATTTCTCTCCTTCCTCTTAGCACTCTCTCACCTGGAGAGAATCACTTATAGGCCAAGCAACCTGTTCTTCCAGCTTCAATAACCTCTCACACCTGGAGAGAGTGTTGTACAAACTGGACAACAAGCCACAAACAGTCCATCACTGCATGGCCACAAAATCCAATGGGGAAAACAAACACGACTTTCCAACAGGCTCAACAATGACAGGATGGTCTCATGGTTATGGCTTTGGGACAGAGATTCCACACACAGGCTCAATCTGTTCAGACAGAGGATGTCTCAATTTTCCAGAAAACAACACAGGCTATCTCTAAAATCAACACAGGCTATTCCACATGGTTTTAGAATTGCACGAGGTCTCTTGCAGAGGTCGGATCATTTCATGCTTAGACAGTCCCCTCGAATGGAGGAGAATCCCCCCAACACGTCTCAGCTCAGCCGTTTTATTTGCATGGGCTTGGGTTGACACTTGTCACCCATGAAATTGCATGCCTTCCATCAGCGTGCATTCCTCCGACCATTTGGAAGTCACATGTCATTCCAAAAGAACTTATGATAAAAACATATAATTCACGTGGTCTTTTGGAGTAATATTAAAATATTATTCCCAAGGAATTAAGCCCCTAGGCTCAACACTTAGTCCCTTTTCCTACCTTCTAGCCCCTAATCCCTTTCCCACTCTGTGGAAGCTTAGTCCCCCATCACTCATTCATCGTGGTCGGTCTACACACGGTGGGGTTTATATTTTATTACTGTTCTACATAAATACAGGTACAAAATTAGGCTGTTGGCCTTCAACACTTAGGCTATCTAGCCTAAGAATCACATAAAACCACTAGCTTATATAAAATTGACTCACGAACCTATAAAACATATTTACAATTCATTTCATAAACAATATTTACAATAGGGCTCGGCCTTGGGGACATTACAATCCCCCTCCCCTTATTCCTGCACTGTCCTTAGTGCAACTTTACACTACATCTGCAAGCTTTTCAAAATTTTCCAAAAAGATGCAGGTACTCTGCCTGCATAACATCTTCATGCTCCCATGTCGTGTCCTCGAGCCCGTACCAGGTCCACTGGACCTTTACAAGATCTATGGCTCGATTCGAGAGTTGTTTGTGTTTCATGTCCAATATTCACACAGGATGCACTTATAGAACGTCTTCTGGTTCCACCTGAATTACATTCCAATCGATAACATGATTAGCATCCGGTATATATTTCTTAAGCAGTGAAACATGAAACACATTATGTATAGTCATAGATGCAGGTAATGCAAGCATGTATGCAACTGGCCTAATCTTTTCTAGGATTTCAAAAGGCCCACAGTATCTTGCTGCCATCTTGGCGCAACTTCCCATCTTCAGGGAACTGTTAGTTTTCACTTTCAGGAAAACATGATCACCCACTTTGAATTCTCTATGGGTTTTGTTCTTATCAGTATAAATTTTCTTCCTGTCCTGGGCAGCTTTCAAATTGTATTTAATTCTCATCATTTGCTCTTCCATCTCTTTGAGCAATTTTGGCCCAACTACTGCTCTGTCAGCTGGATTATCTCGGCTCACTCGAGTGTTGCACTTTCTTCCATAAAGTGCTTCAAATGGGCTCATCTTCAACGATGCATGATACCCATTATTGTAGGCGAATTCTACCAAAGGCAGGTAGTCTTCCCATCTTGCTGGTTTGTCCATCATGTACATTCTCAGCATGTCCTCTATTACTCTGTTCACCCTCTTTGTATGTCCATCAGACTTGGGATGATATGCTGTACTAAAATTCAGATTCATCTCAAATCCTTTGAATAGTCCTTTCTAGAAATTCGAGGTGAATTTTGGGTCCCTATCAGACACAATCATTTGAGGAATTCTGTGCAAGTGTGCCACTTCTTTTAAGAAGATATCAACAACATCTGCTACCTTGTGAGTGGTTTTCAGTGGAATAAAATGGGCAACTTTTGTAAGCTTATCCACCACAACCATGATCAAATCATGTTGCTTGCTTTTTCTAGGCAATCCTGTAACAAAATCCATGGTCACCACTTCCCACTTCCACTCAGGAGTGGGCAAAGCCTGTAGCAACCCTGCTAGGTGCCTATGCTCAGCCTTAACTTTCTGGCATTCCATACATATGGTGATGTATTCAACGATCTCCCTCTTCAAACTTGACCAAAAGTAATGGCTTTTGACTACTTCCAGAGTCTTCTGATATCCAGGGTGTCCAACATAAGTCAAGTTATGCATTTCTTTTAGAATCGCAAGTTTCAATTCCTGGACATTGGGTATATACACTCTGTTTTTATACAGAAGTATTCCACCAGCTTCCAAGGTGTAATTTCCCTCTTTCTATGGTCTCTCACGCTGTTGTATCTTTTCTACTAAGTCTCTGTATTGCAAATCAACATTTGCAGCTTCCAAAATTCTACCCTTGATATCAGCCTTGTACATGCTAATGGCTGTAGCATGTAAGTCATGCAATTTTCTACTGAGTTCATCAGCCACCTTGTTTTCCTTCCCTTTGATATGCTTGATATCAAAGTCATATTCACACAGAAACTCCAACCACTTGCTTTTTCTAGTGTTTAAGGTTGGTTTCTCAAACAAATATTTCAGACCATGGTGGTCTGTTCTCAATTCAAATCTTCTTCCCATGAGGTAATGTCTCCATTTCCTCAGAGTGTGGACGATTGCTACCAGCTCCAAATCGTGAGTGGCATAATTATTTTCATTCTCTTTCAATTTCCTAGACTCATAACAGATTACAAATCCATATCGGTTGATAACTCCTCCCAACCCTTCCTTACACGCATCTGTGCACACCACGAAAACCATATTTGGATTTGCAATTCTCAAAATTGGAGCGCGGGTTAATAGCTACTTCAATCGCTGGAAACTCTCTTCACACTCTTCAGTCCACTGGAACCTTTTCTCCTTCCTTTGCAAGGAAGTGATAGGGTGAGCTATCTTTGAGAACCCTATGATAAACCTTCTATAATAGACTGCCAGACCCATAAAGGATCTAACTTCTATCACATTCCTTGGAGTTGAACATTCTTGAATGGCCTCAACCTTCTCAGGATCCACAACGATCCCTTCTTCTAAAATAATATGTCCCAAGTAATGGATCTGTCTTTGATAAAATGAGCATTTTCTCAACTTGGCATACAGTTGGTGTTCTCTCAACACTTACAACACCATCCTCAGGTGTTGTTCATGCTCTCCCTATGACTTGTAATACACCAAGATGTCATCCAGGAAGACTATGACAAACTTGTCTAAATAGTTCCTGAATACAACATTCATCAAGCACATAAAAAAACAGGTGCGTTTGACAGTCCAAATGGCACCACTGTGAAATTGTAATGACCATACCTTTTTTTAAAGGCGGTCTTACTGATATCCTCATCCTTTATTCTTACCTGGTGATATCCTGATCTGAGATCTATCTTCAAAAATATTTCCGCACCCTTCAGCTGATCGAAAAGTTCATCGATCCTCGACATAGGATACTTGTTCTTGACAGTTACCTTGTTCAAATGTCGAAAATCAATGCACAAACTCAACGTCCCATCCTTCTTCTTCACGAATAGGATCGGGGCACCCCAAGGTGATACGCTGGGGTGAATATAGCCCTTCTTTAGAATCTCTTCGAGCTGCAATTGCAACTCTTTCAGCTTTGGCGTACTCATTCTATAAGGAGCTTTCGACACCGGAGATGCTCCAGGCATCAAATTTATAGAAAAATTGATGTCTCTCTTCGGAGGTAGTCTAGGTACCTCTTGAAATACATCTTTGAACTTTGTGAGTACCTCATGGTCTCCAATTATTGAGACTTCATCTCTGGATGCTTCCTCCAAACAGGCTGCAAATAATTGACATCCTTTCCTGTAACACTTCTTTAGCTGCATGGCTGAGATCTCTCTAACAACCATAGCTCTAGGAATTCCTTGGATTGTTTTCTTATTTCCCTCCTCATGTAGGTAGGTAAACCTCTTTTTATGATAGTCTAGGAGGGCATGGTGCTGGTCCAACCAGTCCATCCCAATTAAGTAGTCACAAGAGACTAAAGGAAGAACATTCAATTCAACCTTCGTGCTCAATCCATTCATGTCTATCGAATAAGATTTAACCAATTCAGTGACCTTCCTCTTGGTTCCTGTAGCCAACTGCACTAACGAAGACCTTTCATATTTGCTTCTTGATAAATGCAAACTTTCCACCACCCTAGGATCTACATAACTATGACTAGCCCCATAATCAATTAAAATAATAAATGTTCGGTTATTGATCATACCTTCCACTTCAATCATGTGCGATTGAAATTCATCTTGCTTGTTGTCCAGGGCTGCGTATATCCTTGTCATTCTACTACCCATATCCTCCACTGTTTCATCTTGCTGAACATAGTGGACAGTTCCCACTTTATCTTTTCTGTGGGGGCAGTCTCGGTACCTATGGTTTCCTTTATAGCCCCAACACTCCATAGGTGGTGGTATAGGAATTTTTTCACCCACTTCAGCCTTCCTAGGCTCTCTAAAGGATGGCTGTCCCTGAGGACTGTTTCTAAAAAAGGGAGGTTTGTTTCCCTTCTGCCTTTGTTCCTTCTTAAACTTCCTCTGGTCATCCCAAGTCTTCCAAAAAGGAGGCTTTTCTCTTTGTTGTCCATATAAGAAGTTATCCCTTCTTATTGTTTCTTCTATAGTCTTAGGATCATCATATTGAATCTTGTCACCAATGGTAGGTGGAAGTCCACTCAGATACCTCTGAATCTTGATAGCCTCATCTTTGATGAATGGAACATACTTCAGTAGTTCCAAGAAACTTTGTTCGTATTCATCAATGGTCATGCTCCCTAGATTGAGTTCGAAGAACTCCTTCATCTTTCTGTCATGGTATATTTTAGTCAGGTATTTCTTCCCGAAATATCCCTTGAACTCCTTCCAAGTGATATCTTTCTCTCTGATGTGTTGCACCTGCACAAACTGATCCCACAACATGGATGCTTTTCCCTTTAGTTGATACATCGCAATTCTTCCTTCTGAATGAGGGGAATAATTCTACAGTTGGAAATATTTCCTCATGCCTAGCAACCATGTTTCGTCATCTTCCTCCTTCTTATGTTCTCCATCGAACATTGGAGGCTTGAACTTGTTCATCTCCCCTTTCAATTCATCCACTCTAGATCTTCGGTGCTTTCTGGTAGGGGATGGTCTTGAACTACTGCGTGCCTCCCTAATGGAATTCTTTGGGGAGCGACGATGATGTCTGCTACCACTCCTCAATCTTCTTCTCCTCTCAAAGGTTCTGACACTTCTTGATCTTATTTTCCTCTCAGGGGTCTTGTGACTCTCTGACTTTCTTGAGTCACTCCCCTTCTCCAATTTCCTTTCCATTCTTTCCGGGCTCTTGAACATTGTTAAGTTGAATTCACCCTATTGATCCCTAACCCTCATGAGATTTCGACTATCCACTCGGTGAGCCTGGCATATTTATGCAATATTTCAATGATTTTCATCATATGTCCCTCCTTATCCATCTCTTTTCTATGCCAATTAGAGTTTTATCCTTCGACTTCCAAGTTGACATCCCTTCCTACCCTTTCGTCCTCTGTTTCGGAGGCAATCTGTACCTTTTCCATTTCTATACTTAGCATAGATTCATGGTTGACCTGACACTTATTGAACTCTACACACACAATGTGTAATCAACCAAAGTTTGTCAGGCCCTTAAACCTTCAAGAAACTTACAACACTCATAAACCAACATGAACAAGAAAAATGTTTCGATTCCATTAAGTTTTCTGAGCTCTGTTTGGATTTACAAATTCTGGGACTTATGGTTTCAGGGTTTCGGTCCACGAGACTCTCATACTCACTTTCGGGTGATAGCTCCCTCTTTCTCCCTACCCTTGTAACCACAGGAACCTTTCACAACTTCGCGATTTTGCGAGTTCGCGAGTTGAAGACCCTCGACTCTTCTTCCTCCAAATGTCAATACTCAATATGCGATACGGGTATGGCTCCCTCCTCGCTAGTGCCTGCTACATATAACCATAGGCTAGGGCTAAGTGCTAGCACCTCTCACAACTCGTGACTTCGTGAGTTGGAGTGTTGAGCCCTCGTGCTCCTCCTTTGCGAATCTTGAAATCCCAATTTATGTTTCCCTCCGGGCCCACATAGCACAACTGTCTCCACATCTACAGTGGTGAGTGGCATCCTCATGAGGTTCGACGTTATCTATGGTGACGTCATCAGGTCCCACCATGCTCAATTTTATTTTATCCCATTGGCACATGGTACACACCCACGTGTCCACATCCATTCCATGTGAAATCCAACGATTAGACATTTCTCCAATCTACGGCGCAGATCCTTTCGGTGTTTTGGGCATTGGGAGTTTGTGCATTGACCCTCTCGATCTTCCATTTGCCGAAATCCCAAAATTACTATCTACCCCTCCACTTGATCCAACGGTCAAGTTCCTATCTTACGATCTACGGTGTAGATCATTTCAGAATTTCGTGTTTTGCTATTTTGTGACTTGCGAATACAAGGTTCTTACCTTTTGGTTTCTCGGGTGCCGAAACATCGTCTGGAAGCCATGGGTTTCCCCCCAATGGATGATCCCGATGAATTCATGGTTTCTCATATCGCTATTTTCACATTCCTGTGCAACTCCAAAGGGTTTTTAAACCTTGCGCACGTTTTCCAAATCTGACGGTCACGAGGGTTCTTCTTTTCCCCGAACAGATCCTATGGCTCCAACACTTCTAATGTGGATTCCTCTCTCCCTGTGGCTAGATACCACATCGGATTTGAATTCATAGCACCGCTACACCTCCTGAGCTTGGTAACACAGTCAAGTAACTCCTTGACACTCATGAGCATTCAAAGGTCCGAAATTGGTCCTTCAGACACAATTTCTCCTCAAACCTTTAGTCCAAAGACCACTCAACTGGCCCATCTAGGCTCAGCGTCAAAACCTTGGTTCTGATACCATACTATAACACATCTTTCTTTCTGAAGCTGTAACGCTCTGATACCAAACTGTAACACCCCCCCCCCCCATTCCGAGTTAGTCAGGCGCTACTTCGCGGAATAACAATCTCATACTTATTTCTATATATAAGACATGCTTTTAAGAAAATGAAACACATTTAAACTCAGAGTAACCATAATAATTACTGCTATTATAAATAGTCAATGGCTTTAACATTAATTCGTATGCACAACAGAATACACAGACATGCAGAAAAGTAATTAAAACAACATCTGACACTTATCTTTGAAACAATGGTAATTCCACCAACCAGGTGCAGGCCTCCCACAAACCTCCGAGCCTTAGACCAAACTTCTCATCAAGCTTAGCAGTAGGTCACCCCCGAGCTGGGACTAAGATCCACCCCCAAGGCAAGGAATCCTAGGCTAGGTTGAGGTTACAGGGAAAACACACAGTCACAAGGAAGGAATTCTCTCCCAGGAACCACTCATACTCACCGCCCACAGACTCTCCTTCCCCACATGCTTGTTCCACCTTAGGAGTATACACCTTATGTTTTCACATAGACAGTCCTCCAGCTGCTAACCTCCCTTGCCTTGGGTTTCAGCAATAGACCGGACCGGAAGTCTATGATCTCTATTACAACTACAGGATTCCTTCTAGGAGTTCTCTCCTTCCTCTTGACACTCTCTCACCTGGAAAGAACTGCTCACAGGCCAAGCAACATGTTCTTCCAACTTCAATCACCTCTCTCACCTGGAGAGAGTGTTGTACAAATTGGCCAACAAGCCACACGCAGTCCAGCACTATGTGGCCACAACAATCAACGGGGAAAACAGACACGACTTTCCAATAGGCTCAACAATGACAGGATGGTCTCAAAGTTATGGATTTGGGACAGATATTCCACACACAGGCTCAATCTATTCAGACAGAGGATGTCTCGGTTGTCCAAAAAACAACACAAGCTGTCTCCAAAATCAACATAGGTTATTCCCCATGGTTTCAGAATTGCACGAGGTCTCTTGCAGAGGTCAGACCGTTTCACGCTCAGACAGTCCCCTCGAATGGAGGAGAATCCCCCCACCATGGCTCATCTCAATTGTTTTATTTGCATGGGCTTGGTTTGACACATGTCACCCATGAAACTGCATGCCTTCCATCAGCATGTTTTCCTCCCACTAGTTGGAAGTCACATGTCATTCCAAAAGAACTTAGGATAAAAACATATAATTCACATGGTCTTTTGGAGTAATATTAAAATGTTATTCCGAAGGACTTAATCCCCTAGGCTTATACCCCTAGGCTCAACACTTAGTCCCTTTTCTCACCTTCCAGCCCCTAATCCCTTGCCCACTCTGTGGAAGCTTAGTCCCCCATCACTCATTCATCGTGGTCAGTCTGCGGGCGACGATGTTTATATTTTATTATTGTTCCACATAAATACAGGTACAAAATCAGGCTCTTGGCCTTCAACACTTAGGCTATCTAGCCTAACAATCACATAATCCCACTAGCTTATATAAACTCGGCTCACCATCCTATAAAACATATTTACAATTCATTTCATAAACAAGATTTACAATAGGGCTCGGCCTTGGGGACATTACAAAGATGATGTGGACAATAAGATAGATTGGAACAAATAAATTGATGGTGATAGTGAGGATGGGTTTATGGAGTGTTCGTCAAAATAAGAAGATTTATTTGAGCATGTTCCATGGGGAACATGAAATCTATTTGATTATTTTATTGATAATGATAAGTGCGCATGTAATGACTCCAATTAAAATATTTTTTTTTGAGATGGAAACAATAGAAGTTGAAGAAGAGGAGGATTGAAGGATCTTAAGAGTATGGGGAGAATGAAGGGGAATAATGTTCTATGTGAAGGAGGTCGAAGTAGGTCACCAAGTGGTAGAGAAGAGAATAGATTAAAGGTTACCATGGGGAACATTGTGTCCCTCTATTTATTTTGATGATATTATGGATTATTATGTAGCTACGCTCACATTTTCTTCTTCCTTGGTCAATGATAGAATACAAAAATGGGGCTACAACTAGTGGATATTGGTCTCGATTTGTGGGATCTATAACCTCCCTTATTAATTCAATTAAATATTCTCACTCATGACTCAAATCTAAAATGATTTCAAATATACCCTCACTATTTATATAAGGGCTGAAAATCCTACTTGTATCCCTACTATTAACATATTTGAATGAAGAAGATGATGATGACACTAAAGTAATCACACATGAAGCTAAGAACAAAGAGTCCTTCAAGGACATGTGCATGAGGGATGAGCATTTATATACAAGCTATAATATTTGTGCATATTTAGGTATAATGGAAGGATAAAACAACTATAAATATGTTGCAAGTGAAGAAGAGTTCATTAATGTTTTTTTATGAATTGGGGATAAATTTGATGATTACTATGAAGAATGGGACGCCACCTTTGATGTTGTAATTAATGAAACAAATCATGAATTTGAAGAAGAGGTTGATGGAAAACATGGGATTTTAGGGTTGTGATCAAAGAAGAAATACATGGAGTGGATGAGTAGTTTGAATCAATTGAATTTGAAGCCATATATGATAAATAAAAGCTCCAAGAAGAACTGATTGAACTCAACAAAGAGATGAAGTTGATAGAGGAATTGATGAACAAAGGATAAAACCAACCTATGCTTGAAAGTAAGAAATGTGATGGGCTTGCTATTGTAGTAATTGAAGTAAATAAGTATATGGTAGAACATAAGGTTGTAGAATTGATATATGATCTTAAATAAAAATAAACCTTGGAGTCTATGAAGGTTCGGAGAAAATATCAAAATCCTACCATTATCAAATTTAATTGTCAAAGTGGAGAAAACGTTTTCTATGAACAAGAGGAGAAGGAGCACAAGTTTGAAACGGAATTCCATAAATATGAAGGATATGATTATAAAGAGACTACTCGAGTGGAAATAGAAGAGGATAGAGAGGCTTCCATAGTTGTAGAAGAAGGAATAGATGAGGAAAATGCAACTTTGAGTATTGTAAGTGCAACAATTCCAGATGCAGGAGAAGAGAAAAAAAAACATAGGAAGGAAACTTTTGTTTCATATGATCATTTAATATTTTGTGAGTATGTAGGGCTTGATAACATTATTGAAAAAAAAATTTAATAAAGAGGAGCACTCTAATGTTGTGTTAGAACTGTTGCGTAGAAAAATAATTGGGGAAAGAATTGAGGGAAAAGGTAAAGAAAACTTGGAGCAGCAGAAGTGAAGAAAATAGAGGATGGAAGGCATGGGGATTTCATGAAAAAATAAAAGGAACTTAATGATGGTAAGGAGGATAAATAAGATGCAAAGGATAAATGTAATGATGGGGATGATGAGAGAGATGATAATAATGATGATGGAAGTGTCTATAGTAGCACCAAAATTGTTAGATATGAATATGTTGATGAAGGGAATCATGAGAAAATCCCAAGGCTATATAGAATCAATAAAACAAATAAAATAAAAGGATAACATAATCAAATTGAGAAAATTGTATAATTTACAAAATTAGATAAATAAAGTTATATATACAAAGAGATTATTGAAGAAAATAATGAATGTGGATTGTTAAGTACATGCCAAAAATAGAGGAGGAGGATGAGGAGGCTGAGATGGGGGATGAAATGGAATAACATTTTTCCATTATCTTTGAGAAAGGAAAATTGTGAGAAGAATACATTGAATATATTCTTGTGTTTTGGAGTAGTGAATATAGAAGCTATTATCAACAGTTGATGATGTTGTATAAATCCATTGGTTATATCAATGAGAGTGCAGAGAATAACAAAGATAATTGGTGGGAACTTTTTATGACCACACAACAACAAGGGATAATGGTAGTTGAGAAATAAACGTATGGAGAAAAGGGAATTATATTTTTTAATGTTATTGTGCTAAAGGAAGAATAACTTATGATTGGTGATGGTGGAAAAATGCCTCAGAGGCCTATAGAAATATTGATATTGATGACCACGGTGAAGATGAAGGAATGAAAGTATGCATTTTTTAAAGTATTGATACTAAGGAAGACAAAGATGGGGCTTGAATTTTGATATATGATTTATAAGAAAGAATATACATCATGGGAGCGACCACACAATTTCAACAACAATATTTTTTTCAGTATGAGGGAGTAATTTTCAATTTATTGGACATTTTGATGCTAGAACATCCAATTGAGAGTGGAAATGGAGCTATGGAAGTGGGAATAAAGGCCAATTGATTTTCAACCATTGAATTGAACTTCAACTTATGGACCCTGTTGCATTATGGAATTTTAAGGAGGAAGAAGAGGAGAGAGACTAAAATAATCCTAGTCATCTCTTAATTCACTAGTAGGATTTGTATGGATAAAATTTAAAGGGACTTTGAGCCCGTCTACATATTCAAAAAGATCAAATCCCATAGAGGCTTCTAAATGTGAATGCCATAAATTTTTAAAAATTTAATAGAAGGCCCATTTAACCCATTTAATGAAAAAAATCCCTTGCATATGTTTGATTACTCAACATTAAGTTAGATGCACTTTAGATTAAGTTTTGACTATAATCTTTCGATGTTGTAGTGATATTGTTTTCCTATGTTGGTTGGATTTAATCCTACAAGGAATGTGTGAGTTGTGCCCTTGTGTCTTATGTTTTTCCCATGGGATTTTAAATATATATGAGACACATGTACCATTGGAAATACTTTGGGAAGTTACATAAAATTAGATCTAGAGTAGATTAAAATATATCTATTCACATATGCTAGAATATTTGTTCATATTGATATTAGTCATGGTTTACTAGATAATATGTTGTTTGAAAGTGGAAATTTTAGATGGATTCAAGTTCTGGATTATGTGAACACCTATTTTTGGTGTTGAATTCACCAAGAACCGAGGCATCCTTAGCTTCTTCTACTCATGCATGCTTCTATTCAAATAGGAACAAAGGACATAAATATAAACCCAAAATATGGAAAGAATGTGAGAAACCATATATGAAGGAAGAAGCAGATCATAAAAATTCCAATCAATGATCTATTTTTCTGGAGAAGGATAATATTGTTTGTGCGTAATCACTTGGGATAGATAGGAATATACATTTCGTTCTTGAGGATCATTCCATATATGAAGCCCCTATAGAGGGAATGAAAAAAATTCACAAACAAATACCTCTAATTCCAATAAGGAATTGACTCGCTCTCTAAATGATGTCCTATGAACTTATAAATTACAGTTGGTCATTGTCAACCTTTGTTCATGGAAGTGGTATGAGCTTAAAAAGAAGGGAAGAAAGGTAGGATAGATGAATATCGTTCAAAGGGACATAAATGATATGTACATTATTTATATAATATTATTTTTGTAAGTGAAATATGCACCTAAACATTGTATTTTATATTCAATTTCTTGGATATAAATGACAATTTTTTGTTTGGAAAAAAAATAACCTATAGAAGATGAGGCCTAAACTTTGGTAGGGTTTACTTACCAAAAATTTTGGGCACCTTTTTCTTTTGAATTATGAGTCTCATAATTGGTCCTAGTATTTCTTGGTACACTTTTACTTTCAATTATCTTTTTGATGTTGATGTACTAGAATTAAAGGGTTGCACTGAACCTTGGCTTCTTGAAGACTTACTATACAATTTAATGGTAAAGTTATTGAATACTTAGTGGACAATTTAATGGAAAAATTGTTGAAGACTTAGTGTGCATTAAAAAGGGAGGATGGTGTATGTTATGATGGTGAATTTAATGGAAATTCACAATTATCTTGGAGTATATATCACATTTATTTTCCTTTTTCTATAAATGTAATGGTTGTGGCATACACTGCTATGTATTTGAGTGCTTATTGAAGGGTACATAACCTTGATTAAAATTACTTTATTATTAAACCATCATCAAACATGGTTCACCATAGTTAATATGGTCAACCATGGTTAATGATTGTCAACAATGGTCATGCATAGTCCACCTTGATCAACCATAATTAAGCTAGGGTGAAACCATAGTAATTTATAGTCAAGTTTATGTTGGATTACTTAGAGGGGGGGTGAATCAATAATGCACAATTATATCGATTATTAATCCTTTAAACCATAATGTATATTATTATACTTATTCAAACATTTTCATATGTTCATCATCAATATCTTACTATATCATAATCATTAATATTCATTATTGCATAATAAACAATAACAAACAAATCCACTTAATGAACAGTACACTAATATTTACGTGGAAACCCAATGCGGGAGAAAACCATAGAATGGTTTTCTTATATGTCAAGAATTACATTCAAGGAAGAACCAACTTCCAATTCTCCATATACAACTAGAAGGAGGCTCTGACCCCGTAATTTCACAGGCTACAACCTGATGGAATATCCAACTCCCCAATTCTCTGGCTACAACTAGAAGGAGGCTACAACCCCCTATGTTCTTTGGATACAACCGGAAGGTGGATATAACCACCTATCCTTGACCCATCCAACCACCCTAAAATATAAGTGGCAAATGTAGAAACTGAATATGTCATTGTCACAACCTGTTCTATCAAATCTGTCACTGAGAAGCCTGTCATTGTATACTCATCAACCAATCTGTACCTATGCCTTGCCTATACCAACAAAACTAAATACACCAAAAACATGTACCAATAATATCCTCAATATATCATATTTGATAACATATATCTCATACCCAAAATCACAAGAATATCACTCAAACCATGTGCCAACAATGGACATCAATCATGTACATCAACCATGTACATCAACACTATACAAAGATAACTAACAATATGTACCAATCATGTATCAACAACAAACCAAACTATGAATCAATAAGATGTATGAAGATCACCATGTACTTCAAGTATGTATCTCATCCATGTACCCAACCATATACATCTGCCATATACCAATAACATACACCAAGATAACCAACAAGATACCTCTAAAAATGAACCACACTCTCCATAAATCAAATACCATAAATACTCACATAAACCATGTACCACAACCTCAATGTTATACAACCTCTATTTGTACCAATAACTTCAGCAACATACCTCAACCAAAATCCATCAAACATGAACCAATACTAAGCTTCAGTAGATCTGCCTCAGATCAACTCTACAACAAGCCCTAAACTTCCAAGAGGGCATCCAACAAATTTACAAGGAAAAACCTCAACCAAATTCATATATTCAACACTACACATATGAAAACCATACATTTTTCTTCTTGTAGCATTCTACTACCATGGGTTTTATGTCTCGATTCTACTGCCGCAATTTTTTTCCACGATTTTTCTACCTCACTTTTTCTGTCGTGGTTTTTCTATCGCATGTTTCTTCCACACTTTTCTTGCCATGATTTTTCTGCCCCACTTTTTCTACTGTGATTTTTCTACCGCACTTTTCCTACTGCCATTTTTTGTCGCACTTATTCTACTACACTTTTCTTGTCTGCTGCACTTTTCTTGACGTGATTTTTCTTCCGCGATTTTTCTACAACACTTTTATTGCCACATGTTTTCTTGCGCACTTTTCCTATCATGATTTTTCTTTTGTACATTTTCTCTATCAATAATACCTTCCCAAATAACCTTTCACAAAATAGATATTCAATGATATTCAATAGGTGCTAATGGGAGAGACTCTCTCTTATTTATACGTCCATGTAGCTTCATCAAGGAGTTTCCCACTTTCCTTCTTTTAGGGATAACACACTTTGTCCACTTAGCCACTTTTTCCACTTAACTTAACCACTTTCCAAAAATAGTAATTTATCCACTCCTAGTTGCAACTAACTTTATTATTTAATTAATTTATTTTGAAACCACTTTGACTTATCCATAAATAGTAAACTCACCACTTCTTGTGGCAACTAACTTTTCTATAATTAGTCAATTCATAACTTATTTACCCTTAACTAACTTCTTGTTGCAGCGACCAATTTATAATTTGATTTATTTCTTGCCCAACCACTTTGACTATTCAATCTTCTCATTACAATTACTTTACCATAATTACGAGACTCACAACTTCTTGTTGCAACTAACTTATTTCTAATTATTTTATTAATGAAACAACTTGTTGACACTTGAATCCATCAGGACTGAAGCGACAAACTCATGAGGATGTGAATCCTCCTGTGTTTTTATAGAGGTGGTTGTAATATCCCAAGCCCAAGCCTCGGTTGTAATTATGAATGTAACATGTTTTGTAGGCTGGTGAGCCAAGTATTTAAACGTTGGTAGGCTTATGTCTTGATTAGGCCGTAAGACTAGATGTTAAAGGCCACGATCTTGTTTTGTACATGTAAATATTCATATTATTAATATAAAAACATTGTTGCATGTAGATCAACCATGAAGAAAGAGTATGGGGGACTGAACTCCACTAGGTTGGAAAAGGGATGAGGCTAAGAGATTGAGTAAAAGAGATAAGCTTAATGACACTAATAGAATAATGTATTATTATTCTAAAGGTTGTAAAGAGGATATTAATTTATCCTAAGTTCCTTTAGAGAGAGGAACGAGTTCCAAGTGGGGGAGAACATACTCCTGGAGATCCAAGTGTTATCCAAAATGCCTGAAAATTTATGGGGGGGGTTTCTCACCATTGTTCTCACCATTCTCATTTTTCTCACCATTCTCACTAGGATGGTCATCGATTACCTCAATTGACCAATGCACCTAGAAAGCACACAGTAACCCCGGAATACAATTATGGAATTTTGGAAAACACCATGAACCTCTGTAACAAGATGAATTGATACCCTCACTTCACTTGTACCCTAGGGGTTTCCTCTGTATCGTCCTGTCAGTATCGTTCCCCACATACAGTTTATGTTGTTTTCATCACCATGTCTGTGTGTTGAGGAGCGAAAGTGAATAAGCGGGTTGTCAGGACTGTGAGAAACTCTCTCCAAGTGAGAGAGTGTGCTAAGGAAGTGAGTTCTCTTCGAGGGAGTCCAATAGAAGCTACAAAGGTCTAATAATTACTTATATGACCTATTGTTGAAGCCCCAGAAAGGGAGGTGTAGCAGCCTATGGACTATGTGACAATGAAGGTTTACACTCCTTGGGTGGGACATGCATGTGGGGAATGAGAGTCTGTGAGATGTGGGCGTAAGTGGCTCCTTGGAGGAAATCCTTCCTATTTTACTATGAAACTTCCTGTTATCCCTGCCTAGCCTAGGAATCCCTTGCCCGGTGGATATTAGTCCCAGCTTGGGGGTGACCCACTGTTGAGAGTGATGAGAAGCATGGTCTAAGGCTGGGAGGTTCATGGAAGGTCTACATGCATTTTCTGTATATTTTCCGTGCTTAATGGTTAAATGATGTATTTAAGTTCATGTTTGCGATTCTTGTAATAATATCATGTGTTTCACTATATGTATGTTTTCATGCTATCTCTATTTATTGTTGTTAAGTTTATATGTGAATGATTCCGCAAAAGAGCTCTATCTGAGGTAACATATTTTCATCCTGTGGGTGGTCGGGGATGTTACAAGATGGTATCAGAGTGTTATCTAGAGTAGCATGGCCCAACCTGGGTGGTCGAGGATATTAAAAAATGGTATTTGAGAGTTATCCAGAGTAGCATGGTCTGGCCTGGGTGGCTGGGGATGTTACAAATTGGTATCAGTTCCATGGTTTCAACATTGAGCCTGGATGGGCCATGTTAGTGGAAGTTGAAGAAAAAGTTTTAGAAAATAATTGTTGTCGAAATGTACAAAATTCAAGTTCAAAGCCATGGTTTCAACATTGATCCTGGATGGTACATATCAGTGGAATTTTAAGCAGAATATTTGCAAAATAATTGTTTTCAAAATGGACAAAATTCAATTTTAGAGCCATGGTTTCAGCACTGAGCCTGAATTAGGCCAAAGAAATGGAAATTGCAATCGGGGTTCAAACAAATATATTTTCAAAATGGAAAAAATATGAGTTAAGAGAATCCTTTGGTGCCAAGAGAATATCTTGGCCATGGTAGGAAACTCAAAAGGTATAACGGTTTAAGGAATGGAAACAAAGAAAGAAGCCACAACAATTTTTTGTCTTGGGCCGCAAGGTTTGATTTTGGGGCGTAAGATTTGCACAGGGGAAAGGCCAACTTTTTTCAGCCGTCAGATATGGGAAAAGGTGCATGAGATTTAACCTCCAATTCCTTTGGACTTCATTACCTTGGTGAAGTCTATGTGTTATAGAGAAAAAGGGTCTGAAGCCCGAAGTTCCAAAGTCCCGGAGGGGATCTACACCGTAGATCCCAGGAGAAGTGTTTACCGTTGGATTTGACCAAGGATAGATCAGAGCCATTAGATCAATCCAAAAACAGAATTTAAGGCACGATGGTGAAAAATACATCTCAGATGACAGATATATGCATGAATTATTATGAGCCATAGATCTCACAACAGTTCAAAAATTCGTCATTCGGGAGTAATAAGGTGTGATGGAGTGAAAAATTGTGAAGTCCCGAAGTTGAGAGTTAATATGGATCATCCATCAAAAGAGACACATGTCGCCAGATTGTCTTGTTTGGGAATTCAAAATTCAAGAGAAACAAAGTGTGCTAAGGAGAAAAATCATGAAGTCCCAAAGTCCGGAGTTCATCCAGATTGTTCATTAAAGGAGATGTGTGTCAGAAGATCAGATTATTTGGAGTTCGACGTTTGGGAGAATTGGAGTGTGCTAGTGTAGAATCTCCTGAATCCCCGAAGTCTCAAAGATGAATATCTGAAGCGGCATGGCATGATGATGTTAGTTTTGGTGATGTGGATCTGTCATAGACATGCCACCTCTTACCACCTTAATTGTTGACAGTTGTACTATGTGGACCCGGAAGGTAAGGAAGTTTGGGAGTTCGACGTTCAGGAGAATTGACGTGTGCTAGTGTGAAATCTTATAAGATGAAGTCCTGAAGTCCCGATGTGATGTGACTTGCTAACGTCACCTGGGATGACGTTGAAACATGATATGCGCACCACATGTCAATGAGTTAATAACCTTTGAAAGATAGAAATTCCAATTAGAACATGACACGTGTCACTCGTCATATAGGCCCATGTGTCTTCTTATATTATTTCTCCACGTGGCACTCCTCTCATTCATGGGTACTGGGGCCCCTGATGAATACATAAGCTAGTTAAAACCTTGGTGAAGAATTTAACTAGACTGGGCCCATGATAACTTGACCCTAGTAGATGCGTGGCGCCAGATCATGAAGTCCAGAGACTTGGTACTCCAGAGGAAAGTTGTTATAGTTAAGATTGAGTAGGAAACTCTCGAAGGACCAAAGGCCAGAGTTAATATCAATCATTGGTCACGGGGGATGCATGGCATCAGATCCCAAGGTTTAGAGACTTGATACTATGGAAGAAATGGTTCATGAATGAGTGGAAGGAATAAATACTCCAAAGTTCTGAAACCCTAAAGCTCCGAAGTCCTATAGCCAAGAAGTCCTGAAGCAACAGATGTGACATGGAATGATGATGTCACCTGGGTGACATGGATATCCCCTAGGCATGCCAAGTTTCATATGAATTTGTACTTGGAAACAAATGCAGCAGTTCGAAGACTTGTAACTCATAAAATATTGAGAGTATGGACATTCTGGAACTCCCGAAGCCAAATTTCCATAGTAAATATCAGTCATTGGATGTTGGGAAGCCGAGGACTGTTGATCCATCATCCTTTGTGAGTTTGATAGTTCAATTTTTTGTGATGTTTGTGATGTGTGAAAAGGGAACCCTATGAAGCTCCAGAGCCCTGAAGTTTCAAGGCTCCGGATAAGCACCCAACTATTAGCACTTGGTCACAGCCGTGGTCACATGCAATTTAAGGATGGAAGAAAAAGTGGCTAGTGCCTGGAAGTGAAATGTAGAACAGAACATGCATCAGAGATAGAGCTGTGGGGATTCTTGATCGACCAAAGACCTGCAAAAAATGGATTATGATATTATTTTTTTGAATCGGATTGTTTAAGTTACTCTAGAAAATTATTAAAGACTGATAGCCTGACAAAATTCGGTTGACTGCACATTTTGCAAAGTTATCAGTTCTCATAATCGGACCAAATTGTTACATAGTGCAGAGAAATGGAGGAGGCACAAGACACTTACAATCTGGAGGATGAAGTTAGAGTAATGGATTCCCATTTGGGAGTTGAAGGAACAAACTCCAATGGGCATGGAAAAGAAATAGATAAAGGCATGAGCATGATGAAAATCATTAAAAATTTGCAAAATGATGTTCAAATTTACCAACCAGATAACAAAAGGCTTAATAGATCCAAGGAGTAGTAAGAAAAATTCAATATGAAGTTAATGCAGAGCTTGGAGAGAATTGAAAGGAGTTTGATAGGGAAACTGGATCCAACAAATCAGAGAGCCACAGGTTTCCTGATGTGGAAAGGAGAGAAATAAGTGGTAACAAACCTCACCATCACTCCCAAAGGAATTACAAAAGGAGGCCACAGAACATTTCAAGTCCATCACCTAACATAAAGCATAGGAGATATGAAGTGGATGAGCTGAAGGGTAATATGAATAAGATCAAGCCTCCTACTTTTGATGGAGAGCACAAGAAATATGTAGAGGCTTAGACATGGCTACTTGGCCTGAGAAAATATTTCCAATTGCATAATTATTCCTCTCATGTAGAAGGAAGAATCATAGTCTATCATATGAAAGGAAAGACATCCGTGTGGTCGGATCAACTTGTGCAAGTGCAACACATTAGATAGAAAAATATTACGTGGAAGGAATTCAAGAAACATTTTGAAAATAAGTACTTAACCAAGAGATACTACGACAAAAATATGAAAGAGTTATTTGAACTTAAATTGGGAATATTGATTATAGATGAATGTGAAAGGAGATTTATAGAGCTATCGAAGTATGTCCCTTTCATAAAGTATGAGACAATCAAGATATAGGGATATATGAGTGGGATGAAACCTTTTATTAGTGACAAAATCCAGTATGATGATCCTAAAACTATGGAAGAAACAATAAGGAAGGTGAAATGTTTATACGATCATCATAGGGGAAGGACTACTTTCCGAAGAGCTTGGGAAGACAAGAGGAATTTTAAGAAGGAGCAAAGGCAGAAGTGGAGCAAGCCACCATTTTTCAGAAATAGTCCTCAAGGACAACCCGTTTTGAGGGAGCCCATGATGGATGAAGTAGGTGGACAAAGGCCAAGGTAGACACCTATGCAATCTTGGGGCTGTAATGGAGATCATAAGTATAGATATTTCCCTCATAGAAAGGACAAGGTGAGAGTTGTTCACAATGTTTAGCAAGCAGAAACAGTGGAGGAAATAGGAATAAAACTACCAAGGATCTATGCATCCCTAGAAAACAAGAAAGTTGAGTTTCAATCACACATGATTGAAGTCGAAGGTATGATCAATAACTATTCCTTTACTATTTTAATTGATTTGGGGGCTAGTCATAGATATATAGATCCTAAGGTAGTGGAAATATTTCAACTACCAAGAAGCAAGCATGGGAAATCTTGGCTGGTGCAGCTGGCTACAAGATCCAAGAGGAAGGTGGTTGAGTTAGTTAAATCATGTCCAGTGGGCATGAATGGATTGAGTATCAAGGAAGATTTGAACATCTTTCCTTTGGGCTCATATGATTGCCTAATTGGTATGGATTGGTTGGACCAACACCATGCCATATTAGACTGTCATAACGACGAATTCACTTGCTTGGATGACAAAGGAAATTGGAAATCATTCCAAGGAATTCCCAGGGTAGTTATTGTCTAGAAAATCTCAATAATGCATCTAAAGAAGTGTTACAGGAAGAGCTTCCAAATATTTGCAGCCCATATGGATGAAGCACCTAAGGATAAGGTGCTAAAATTGGAGGATCGTGCAGTCCTGAAATATTTTCAAGATGTGTTCAAGGAGATACCAGGGCCACCTCCAAAGAGAGATATTGATTTCTCTATAAATTTGATGCCTGGGGCAACTCCAGTATCAATGAATCCCTACTGGATGATCACACCATAACTGAAAGAACTACAAATGCAGCTTGAAGAAATTTTAAATAAGGGGTGCATACGCCCAAGTGTGTCACCTGGGGTGCCCCAATGTTATTTGTGAAGTGGAAATATGGGACTCTAAGATTGTGCATTGACTTCAAGAAATTAAATAAAGTAACTATAAATAACAAGTATCATGTACCAAGGATCGATGATTTCTTTGATCATTTGAAGGATGCAACGATATTTTCAAAGATAGATCTCAAGTCAGGATACCATCAGGTAAGGATTAAATATGAATACATCAGTAAGACCACCTCCAAGACAAGGTATGGTCATTATGAGTTCATAGTGGTGCCATTTGGTTTACCAAATGCACCAGATGTTTTCATGTGCTTAATGAATGGTGTTTTCCAAGAATATTTAGACAAGTTTGTCATTGTATTTTTGTATGACATGCTTGTATATTCCAAGACATACGAAGAACAGGAGAAATACTTGAGGATGGTGTTACAGGTGCTAAGAGAGCACCAATTGTTTGCTAAGTTTAGAATGTGATCATTTTTCCAAAATCAAATCAACTATTTGGGACATATACTATCCGAACAGAAAATAGTAGTAGACCCTGAAAAGATTGAAGCCGTTAAAGGGTGGGAAAAACCTAAGAATGTGAAAAAAGTGAGATCCTTCATGGGTCTAGCTAGCTACCATGGGAGATTCATTGCAGGATTTTCGAGGATTTCTCACCCAATCACTTCCTTGCAAAGAAAGGGGTTAAAATTTCAATGGACAAAAGAATGTGAAAAGAGGTTCCAACAACTGAAGCAACTATTAACCAATGATCCAATTCTGAATATTGCAAACTTGGATGAAGAATTCATGGTTTGCAAAGACCCATGCAAAGAAGGAATGGGTGGAGTCCTCAACCATAATGGGTTTGTGATGTGTTTTGAATCCAGGAAATTGAAAGAGCATGAAACGCTCTATGCCACTTGTGATTTGAAGTTGTAAGCCATAGTACACACTTTAAAGAAATGGAGACACTACCTCATGGGAAAGAGGTTTGAGCTGAGAACAGACCACAATGGTCTAAAATATTTGTTCGATCAGCCTACTTTAAACTCTACGTAGAGCAAATGGTTGTGATTCCTCTCTAAGTATGACTTTGATATCAAGCAAATCAAAGGAAAGGAGAACAAAGTGGTTGATTCACTCAACAGGAGAGTGCATGAACTACATGCTACAGGCATTAGCATGTATCAAACTGATCTTAAAGACAAAATTTTGGAAGCTACAAAAGTAGATACACAGTACATCAAAATGGTAACAACATTACAACTAGGTAAGATGTTATAGAAAATAGAATATTATAGATTGGAAGTTGATGGAATAGTCATGTATAGGAACAAAATTTATGTACCCAATTCTCATGAATTGAGGGTTATGATCTTGAAAGAGATGCATAATGTGACTTATGTTGGGCACCATGGATATCAAAAAACGGTGGCAACAGTCAAGAGCCATTACTATTGGCCATGCATGAAGAAAGAAATTGTAGAATACATCGCCAGATGTATGGAGTGTCAAAGGGTCAAACCTGATCATAGAAACCCAGCTGGGTTTCTACAACCATTATTCATTCTTAAGTGGAAGTGGGAAGTGGTGACAATGGATTTCATCACAAGATTATCCAGAAAAAACAAGCAACATGATTCCATCATGGTGGTGGTGGATAAGCTTACGAAGGTTTCCCATTTTATTCCCTTGAATAGTACTCACAAGGAAACTGATGTTGTTAATATTATATGAGGGAAATAACATGATTACCTTGTATTCCCAAGACAATTGTGTTTGACAAAGACCCAAAATTTACCTCAAAGTTTTGGAGAGGATTATTCAGGGGGTTCAGAATGAACCTGAACTTCAACACAAATTACCATCCTCAGTCTGATGGACAAACAAAAAGATTAAATAAAGTGATAGAAGATATGTTAAGAATTTATGTGATGGACAAACCATCCATATGGGAAGACTACCTACACTTGGTAGAGTTTTCTTACAACAATGGATACCAAGCATCACTAAAGATGAGCTCATTTGAGGCACTTTATGGAAAAAAGTGCAACACACCAATAAGTTGGGACAACCCAACTAATAGAGAAATAATTGGGCCAGAGTTGCTCAGGGAAATGGAAAATACCCGCATCTTATGAAGAATACCCACATCTTTCTAAAGATTTGAAAATCTTTTTGATGTTGTGTAAATGAGTTTCATTGAGGACAATGAAAAAATAAGCGGAGGGGATTATAATCCCCAAGGCTGAGCCTGGGTTGTAATTATGAATGTAACATGTTTTGTAGGCTGGTGAGCCAAGTATTTATAAGTTGGTAGGCTTATGTTTTGACTAGGCCAGGAGCCTAGATGTCAAAGGCGAGGAGCCTATTTTGTACATGTAAATATTCATATTATTGATATAACAACATCGTTGCATGTAGATCGAACACAAAGAAAGAGTATGGGGGATTGAACTCCACTAGGTTGGGAAAGGGAGAAGGCTAAGAGATTGAGGAAAAGGGATAAGTTTAAAGATCCTAATATAATAATATATTATTATTCTAAAAGTTGTAAAGAGAATATTAATTTATCCTAAGTTCCTTTCGGTAGAGGAATGAATTCCAAGTGGTGAGGAATGTTCTCCTGGAGATCCAAGTGTGATCTAAAAACCATGAAGATTTATGGGTGGGTGTTCTCACCATTGTTCTCACCATTCTCACTAGGCTATCCATCGATTAACCCGATTGACCAACACACCCAACAAGCCCATAGTAACCCTGGAACACCATTGTGAAATTCTGGAAAACACCCTAAACCTCTGCAAAAAGTTGAATTGATACCCTCGCTACACCTGTACCATAGGGGTTACCTGTGTATTTTCCTATCAGTACCATTCCTAATGTCCATTTTATGTTGCTTCCATCACCATGTATGTGTGTTGAGGAGCGAGAGTGAAGAAGCGGGTTGTCAGGCCCGTGGATAGGAGAAGCAAGTTGTCAGGCCTCTAAGAAACTCTCTCCGGGTGAGAGAGTGTGTTGAGGAAGTGATTTATCCTGAAGGGAGTCCAGTAGCAACTACAGATCTTTGAGAATTCATGACTCGGCTTGTTGCTGAAGCCCCAAAAAGGGAGGTGTAGCAGCCGATCGACTGTGTGACAGTGAAGGTGTACACTCCTGGGGTGGGACATGCATGTGGGGAATGAGAGTCTGTGAGGTGTGGGCATCAGTGTCTCCTTGGAGGAAATCCTTACTGTTGTACTATGAAACTTTGTGTTATCCTTTCCTAGCCTAGGAATCCCTTGCTTGGTGGATTTTAGTCCTAGCTCGGGGGTGACCCATTGCTGAGAGTGATGAGCAACATGGTCTAAGGATGGGAGATTCATGGAAGGTCTGCTCACAATTGGTGTACCTCAATTAAGAGATACATATATTTTTTGTGATTAATGGTTAAATTATGTATTTAAGTGCATGTCTGTGATTATTGTAATAATATCATGTGTTTCGATGCATGTATGTTTTCATGTTATCTCTATTTATTGATGTTATGTTTATATGTGATTTATTCCACAAAAGAGCTATGTTTGAGGTAGCATCTTTTCATCCTGTGGGTAGTTGGGGATGTTACAAGATGGTATCAAAGCATTATTTGGAATATCATGGCCCAATCTGGGCAGCCGAGGATGTTAAAAAATGGTATCAGAGTGTTATCCATAGTAGCATGGCCTGACCTAGGTGGTCGGGCATGTTACAGTGGTACTCCTCTGTCTGAGTTTCATAAAATGTTGGACTTTTAAAGAAGTTAGTCAAAGGAAAATAGAATGAATATAACAGAGAAAAAAAAAATTATTTTTCTTTTGAAAGAGAGTTTCTGAGAATGGACCAGGAAACACACACACATTCATACATTTAAAGAAAATAAACATAATTCCTCACATCCGTCATACTAGGGCTAGATATTTCTGATCACATAAAAACAACTAAAAGAAAATGATCTGCATGCATAAGAGAACTTTGACAGAGTAATACATGGGCATATCAAAAGGAGATAATGATATATCAACCTCAAATACTTTATATTCAGAAAAAACTGGGTTACAAAGTGCAAGTCGAGATTGTTCCCAAAATAGCTCTCTTGGAATTTCAAAAATATATATAGTTCAATACATATTCTCTGAAATTAAAATGTGTTTGTCATAATGACTAGGATTGGGGCTCCCACAGACCATAAATAAAATATGTATAATAATGAAGTTCATAGAAAGAAGAAAGTGGGCGTCAAAAGAAAACAAGACCTAGAAAGAAGAAAAAGGAAAATATCAGTCTTTGGTTAAACCTTTCTATTTAAAGAGGTGGAGTAATTGGATGAATATCTTGGTAAAGACAAAAATATGTGATCAATATGAACTTAGTATGATGGTATCTCATGGTTTGTAACTTTCTCGCTAATGTCCCTTTATGGCTTTCCTCGGCGGTTACAGGAACCATCTCAACCATCCTTTGCCCTTCATTGGTGAGCTTGTCGATAGCCTTTTTGAACCCTCCTTGATGTAGCTCCTCATTGGTGCCACGTTGATTTCATGCTAGATTTTTATATTGAATATTTCACCTTCCAAGTCCCTTAGATCAATATAAATGTTCCGCAGTGCTTCTTCAATATCTTAATTTTTGATCGAATAATCAACTAGCCAATTTTCCACGACATCTTCACCATATTCAAGAATTCCATAGAATGTTTCAAATGACAACCCTTTAAAGATATAAAAATTTTCATCAAATGTTTCTTAGCTAAGAACAAAGAGTTGAGTATCAATTTTAGGTCTTGGACCTCATTGGTACTAACAACTAGATCTATCTAATTTATCTTCTTCAATAATTTCTCTCTTCTAGTTATGGCCTCGCTACATGCTTTAACAATACCATTCAGATCTTTTACCTTTTCCTTCCAACATGCGTTCAATTGTTTTATTTGGTTCAGAGAAGGGAGATCCTCCTCTCTTCTTCTCAATTCTATCATATTAGTGACTTTAACACCAAATGGTACAGCTGCATCGAGGTAGAAACCTTACTCATTTTTCAAATCTTCTTGCAGATATTCATGAAAATCATGTGCTTGTGTTCCAAAAGAGACCATGCTCTTTGAAATCTACCAAGCCTCTCTTATTAATTCAATTATATTCTTGATATTCATTTCCACATAGCCTCAGGATGATGTGATAAGGCTTGTTGATCCTTTTAGTTTATCCACATGTGTGGTAGGCCTGGTCATTGCTAAAGGACTAGCAAGTACTGGAAGGGGCATAAAAAATTCATCCAATTCTTTGATTCACTCCTTTAACCTGACATTCTTCGCTTCAAGGCCTTCAATAGAATTGTCTATAGCATCTCCAGTTGCTTGGTGCATCTGGGAAGTTTTGGTAGGTCGCATGTTCTATAGGTTAATCTCTGAACGAGATTTATCCTACTTATTATTTACATCTCTTTTCTCAATAATCAGATTTTTGGATTCACTGTAAAGAACAATGCTCTGAAATGAAAAAGACTCTTCTTCATCGAAGGTCTCGATCTCAATTATTTCCATCTAACAATTCTAGTGAGAAATTTTCTCTAGTTGTTCAACATTGGAGAACACTTTCTCAATGTCAATTTCGAGTTCCATATCCTCGAGGGAGACATCGTGGATATCAATTTTTCCTCGAGGTCCCTCCTCTTCTTACACATTTTTTTTTCATTTCTTCCTTAAGGGAAGTTTATGAGAATTTTCAATTTTTCCAGAAGGAGGGTTCTTATCTCCTCCTCTTCCTAAAGAACCGTGGGTGAATTTCTTACTTGGGTAGGTCATTGGAGTGTTGCCCCGAGATGTTGTACTCTTTGGTGTGACAGTCAGGGATTGGGCACTTTTATCACTTGGACCTTTTCCTCTCTGCTTGTACGACTCATTGGTGTTGAGTATTGTCTTCAAGTCATCGGTGTCACGAGTGAGAGTTCCTGAGGCATTGTCTTCATCTTCATTCAAAATAGTGTTAATGAAAGAATTGTTGAAACCAACAACCAATAGATGTTCCACAAAAATACCACTAGGTTCTAACCCTTTTAATTTTTAAACATATTTTAAATTGAGGTTGTGGAAGTAGCACACGAATTCATCAATCTTGTTCATATTTTTTAGTATGAAATCCCCGACTTTCCAAGGCAGAGGTATGAATTGATTTTTTCTCTTTTCATGGAAAAAATGAAACCAATAGGTGTACCGCCTTGCTATCTCGGAAACAAACATCTTGTCAGATATGTGGCATGGAAGGAAAGAAGGATTTTATTTGGATCTAAAAATCCTTATAAAGTTATAATTTTCCATTTGTTCTAGTGCCCCCTTCCTATCCAGGAATTTACTCACCTGGTAAGACATCCGGGGAGAATTATTTCCAAACAAAAATTCTTTAAAAGCTAAGACAAAATCATTAAAGACTTCATAAAAATTTTGGGAGGCTTTTGTTGCATATGTGTTATATTATTTGCATGCGTGTGTGTGGGCGCGTCAAATTCGACAACTACATTTGACGATGTCAACTTCCTTTTCCCTTTGTGTCATGTGCGTCGGGCACTTTCCTAGGAGAGTCCTAGGGGGGAGGGGGGGCAGGTATGCCCCCCCCCAGTTACGCGCAACGTTCAGGGTAGCACCACAAAATTTGTTCTTGGGTGGTTTTTGCTATCTTTAACAAATTTTGCTATTTTTATCAGTTTTCTAAATTAATCCTAGATTAAGGGATTAAGGTTTTGGTAGCTACAAAATACCTAAAACATTGTATATATTGTATGGTTAATGGTGAAATAAATACAATGAATATATGAAAGGTGTGGCACCAAGGAAGACTGGTTTTCTCCTAGTTAAGGGTTTCCAACGTAAATTTTTGTGTACTATGTGTATGAGCCATTGATTGATTTATGTTTTTCTTAAGAATATATATGCATTTCTTTACTTCAAAGGTTTAAAAATTATGTGTCCTATCAGATCTCATTTTTGGCTTCAGAGGGATGACTTTGTTGATGAGGGTTTGGCTCGTTCTTGATAGATAAAGTTTATCATGGGTCTCTGATAAAATTTGATAAACCTGGTTTTAGTGGGAGATTTTGCAGTGATGATTAGAGTGTAGAAAGAGGAATGGCGAGCTCTTTTATAATTGATATAGAGAAGTTCAACAATAAAAACTTTGATCTATGGAAGTTGAATATGGAGGACCTTCTTGTAGACAAATAACAATGGATCGTTGTGGATCTTGGTACACATCCTACTGGTACACAGCCTACTAGCACATAGTCAACTAGTACACAACCTACTAGTACACCACCTATTGGTATGTCAAAGGATGACTGGGAGAAGTTGGACAGAAGAGCAAGGAGTACTATTCGACTCTTCTTGGAAGATTCGGTGTTGTTGAATGTGTTGAGAGAATCTACAACCAAGGAACTATGGGATAAGTTAGGGAATTTGTATCAATCAAAGTCCCTGGTAAACAAGTTGTTTATTCTAAATAAGTTGTATCATCTTAGGATGGAATATGGAGATTCTGTGTCACAACATCTAAATGCCTTTAATACTTTGGTAAGTCAACTTGTCTCTATTAATATTATGATTATAGAAGAAGATAAGTGTATTACTTTGTTATTTTCTTTCCCAGACTCTTGGGATAATCTGGTTGTAACAATTGGTAGTACCACTCATGTTAATGTTTATTCCATTATTATAGTTCTTTTCATTTCAATAGATAAGAGCATCATATGAAAAAGATCACTGAGAAATACACATTCACAAGAGACACAACATTTATCCTGGGAAACCCTCTAGGGGAAGAAAACCCAGCAAAAACTTCCTTATCATAAATAGCTTATACAATGTTCAAGAGATAACTCAAACCAATACAGA
>ML780298.1:423834-490826 GCA_009831015.1 Picea engelmannii | reverse complement strand
GTTTGAAGTGAGGCGCTAGCCTCTTATTTATACAAGACTGGCACATGTGAAAGGTCACAACTGGCAAGGCCGACCTCTCACTCTGGGTGGGTAAACCCACCTTTAATTAATTTTGGGTCTTCCATAATAACTGTTGGGGCCGACTTCTTATTCTTCCCTTTGTAATTGTCTGATGACCAATCTGCAAAAAGGGGATTTGGTCCTTATACAATTACTGACATGATTAATCCACAATGGGGATTAATCCAATAACAATAATAATAATAATGACATGATTAATCCGCAATGGGGATTTAATCCAATAATAATAAGAATGTTCTTTGCAGTTACATTATTTCAACACTCCCCCTTAACAAGAAGGGTATTCTTCATCATCATCAGGCGAGAGAGGTCTGCATCATTAGTGGCATCTAGAGGATAGTATCGTCAATATCATCTTGAAACATTGTCTAGCACATTTACGAGTCGTCGTAAGTTTTCTTCATCAGCAACATCATCATTCTCGAAAGAATGCTATCATCATCTGCATCAAATATGTATTAGAAAAAATGATACCTCATCACAACACTAGGCTGGCACATCACAGTACTACACTAGCTCAACGTCACAGGGGTTAAGCTGGTAGCTCAATGTCAGTCACATATTGCTTTACATATAACAACTAGGTTAGAAGAAAGTAATATCATCATCTCGCTTTACATCTAACAACTAGGTCAGAAGCAAGGAATCACAGCGTCATGCTTTACGTTTAACAACTAGGTCAGAAGCATGACGCATCTTGCTTTACATCTAACAACGAGGTAAGAAGCAAGGAACACATCAACATCTTGTTTTACATCTAACAATGAGGTTAGAAGTGAGGAATCATCTTTCTTTACGTCTAACAACTAGGTCAGAAGCAAGGAATCAACGACGTTATGCTTTACGTCTAACAACTAGGTCAGAAGCATAACTCATCTTGCTTTACGTCTAACAAGAGGTCAGAAGCAAGGATCACATGGCGTCATGCTTTACGTATAACAACAAGTTTAGAAGCATGACGCATCTTTCTTTACGTCTAACAACGAGGTCATAAGAAAGGATCACACAGTGTCATGATTTACGTTTAATAGCGAGGTCAGAAGCATGACTCATCTTGCTTTACGTCTAACAACTAGGTCAGAAGCAAGGATCAAACAACGTCATGCTTTACGTCTAACAGCGAGGTCAGAAGCATGACTCATATTGCTTTACGTCTAACAATGAGGTCAGAAGAAAGGAATACATCTACTCCCCCTTTCAAGGAAGGTCCTTTCGGACAATACCAAGCTTATCTCGAAAGTGTTCAAACTTTACACGAGATAGAGGCTTAGTCATCACATCAGCAACATGTTCATCCGTGCTAATGTTCATCCATACTTCGACCTGTCGTGGAACACAAGATTCTTTGTCATTTTAATGAAGCTTTGATTGTCACATAGAATCATGGTTGCTCTCATCTCCAAATCAAATAGGCCTGTCAACAACTTTTGAAGCCATATAGCTTCGTAGCTAGCAGAACATGCGGCAATGTACTCTGCTTCCACTATGCTGAGAGCAATACTGGATTGCTTCCTACTCTTCCACGAGATCATAGCTGATCCCAAAATGAAACAACATCCGGAAGTTCTTTTTCTGTCAGCAACGCTTCTTGCCCAATCTGCATCAGTATATCCACTCAATGTGAAGTCATGATCTCCATCATAGCTGAGACCAAAATCCATTGTACCTTTAAGGTACCTCATCACATGTTTTGCAGCCACTAAATGAACACATATGGGCTCTACCAGAAACTGACTCAAGGTGTTCACTGCAAAACAAATGTCTAGTCTGGTGTTTGTCAGGTACATCAATGATCCAATAATTTGTCTGTACAGAGTGGCATCTATCAAATATGACAAAGTATCGACCAACAGCTTCAGCTTTGCTTCCATGGGAGTATTCATGGACTTGCATTCTAGCATGTCGAATCTCTTTAAGATTTTGACCATGTACTTCCCCTGGTTAAGGAAGATTCTTTCCAGACTCTGCCATAACTCAAGACCTAAGAAGTAATGCATTAGGCCAAGGTCTTTCATTTCAAATTTTGCGGCAAATCTCTATTTACATTCAGTGATGAGATTTTCTTCTCCAGTTAAGAATAAGTCATCCACATACAGTAATAGTATTACTGGTTCATTCTCAATGATCTTGAAGTAGAGATTTGAATCTGCTTTACTCTTGGTAAATCCCAAGCTCATCAAGAAACTGTCTATATGGCCATACCAAACTCTGGGAGCTTGCTTCAATCTGTATAAAGCTTTCTTCAATCGACAGACATGAGACTTCTTGTCTTCAACCTCAAATCCTTGGAGTTCCTATACATACACTTCCTCTTCAATGATACCATTCAGAAAAGTTATCTTCACATCCATCTAGTGCATCTTCCATTTCATCTTAGCAGCAAGAGCTATAATGGTTATGATTGAAGTGTATCTGGCCACAGGAGCGAATGTCTCTTCATAGTCGATTCCTTCCTTCTGGGAAAAGACACGAGAGACAAATATTGCTTTATATTTCTCAATACTTCCATCAACAACATGTTTTATTTTGAAGAGACATTTTGATGATACCACATCCTTACTCTTTGGTCTGGGAACTATTTCCCATACATCATTATTTATTGTGGATTGGTATTCCTCTGTCATGGCATCTGCCCATTCCTTCTTTTGGATGGCCTCTTCAAACCATGTGGGTTCTTCATCAAGTAGATTGCACATCAAAGCCGTGTAACTGGAGAATGGCTTTGGTCTTTTCACCTGTAGTGTGGTTCCTTCTGGAACACCATACATCTCTCCATCTTGAATAAGCTCTCTTTCCCAAGCAGGGTTTATTTTATGGAAGAAGGTCATTTGAGGAGGTTCTTGAACTTCTGTTATATCATGATCTTTAGGAGTCTCCTCGTCAGGGGAAGCTATGACTTCCCTTACAAGTTCTGTAGCTCTGGGAACTTCCCTCATTGATTCTGCAAACCTGGGATTTACAGGTTCCTCTTCATATACTTCTTCAAGATGGCATCTTCTTCATTTATTAAGTGTTTCTTCTTCATCAATGGTCACGTACCTTCTGATCTCAATGTGGCGGTGACCTGGTGTGTAGATTCTGAAGGCCTTGGAGACCCCACAAATATTCCCTTCTTTACTGAAGGGTTCCAACTTGTTTCTTTTCTCTTTCGGTATAGGAATAAACACTGGACATCCAAATATTTTCAGATGGCTTACCTCTAGCTTATTTTCGGTGAATATCTCTTCTGGTGTCTTGAGCCCAAGTGAACTATGGGGCAATCGGTTCTGCACATAAACAGTTGTCATTGTTGCTTCTTCCCATAAGCACGTAGGAATATCTTGATCTTCACAGCTTCCAACATGGTTCTATTCTTTTGTTCAGCTACACCGTTTTGTTGGAGATCTTGATCCCAACATCTTTGCAGATATTCACGAATTTTTTTAAGGTATATTTTCCTCCATTATCTTACCTGAGTATCTTAATCTTCCTTACAGAAGGGTTCTCTTATCAAGGCTTTGAATTCCTTGATCTTGTTGAATACTTCAAATATATATCCAGGTCTTTTACGAGAATAATCATTAATGAATGATACATAGTATACATACCCATTATTGGACGATGATGGCATTGGGCCACATACATCTGAATGAATGAGTTCTAGGACTCCTTCTGCCTTGCTGTCCCTCTTTGAAAATGGGTTCTTGATGTTCTTCCCTTGTGCACATCCATCACATATTCCTTCATGGTCACCTTTGAGTTCTGGTAAACCTGTGACAGCTTTGCATATGTATGGTAGCGCCTTGTAGTTGATGTGAGCTAATCCTCTAGAGTTCACATGGATTCTTCAATAGCGTGGGTCATGGCAGCTTCTAAATGACCCACCTTATTCTTTTCCACTGATGATTGCTTCATTTATGATTTCTTCTTTAGCATGTTTCCTTCTGCAACCTTTGCTATAGCTTCCTCATGTGACCTGGAGCAAGGTCAACAAAACAACAAGCAAGAATAATATCCTTCTTGATAATATAAAGCAATAGCATGAAAAATCATCACAGTAGCTCCTTTAGAGCTTATTACTTATAATTTAGCAAATATTAAAGGTAAGGAATACAATACGAAATGGGGTCAACACACTCTTAGTGTTGTGACCAAGTATTCTTCCATGTCAATCTGGAACTAACACACGAGGTTTCTCCTTTGAATCTTGATTAATCAAACCTAGAGCCTTGTCCTCAAGAGTGAGTGCTTGCTTTTCTTCCAAGTCTCCTTCACTCAAGTGGCGAGTGCTTTCTTCAACCTGTCTTCTGTACTAAGACAATACACTATCTTGACAGAAGGTTAGGTTAGAGGATAAGTTCTATGATCAACTTTTAATTCTTCTAATATTTTGATCATAGATTCAACATGCAACACTGATCAAGATAATTTCATAACAAATAGATGCATATTAGAATAATCACACCTGGGTTGCATCATTCCACTAAATGTGTTGGATCTTGAGATCCTTCTGGATCTATGGCAAAAGATCCATTCTCCTACAAATAATCTTTAGGGTTTAACCATTAACCATATGTGAGTACATATCTCAGATAGCATTTGCAGGTAGTGGCTCCATTTGGTAGCAACAATAATCATTACCAAAAACTTCAAGAGTGATTGCAACTGGTTCTACGATTGCAACTGCAATAGGTACTGCAACTGCAACTGGTTCTAAGACTGCAACTGCAACTTAGGGTTTTATGAGGAAACCCTAATTTTTCAAACTTTGAATTTTGAAATTCTGATCTAGGGGATAGATGCGTTGCGCTGGGGCGCGTTAGCTGGTGCAGTCGGAATTTCAAAAATCCAACTTTCACTCCTTCAAATCTGATCTGCGGATTTCTGGACTGGTGCTTCTGGTTTTCTGGTACTTCTGGTACTCTGGTACTTCTGGTACTTTTGGTACTCTGGTTTTCTGGTTTTCTGGTACTTTATGAAACTAGGGTTTCACTTTCTGAGAGATCTAGCCACTAAAAAGGTGCGCTCTAAATGCCAAAATGATCCTTGGGGGAGGGCCCAACTTTCTAGGAGGTTAGGGAGCTGAAAAGAGATACTTTTTCAAAACCCTAATTTTTGGGTACGGTAACAGAGACGTTTTTCCTCTTGTGAAATATGCTTCCTTCAGGTTGGCTCTGATACCATGTTAATGTTTATGCCATTATTATAGTTCTTTGTATTTCAATAGATAAGAGCATCATTAGAACAAGATCATAGAGAAATACACATTCACAAGAGACACAACATTTATCCTGGGAAACCCTCTAGGGGAAGAAAACCCGGCAAAAACTTCCTTATCATAAATAGCTTATACAATGTTCAAGAGATAACTCAAACCAATACAGATAGTCCTCCCCAAGAGATGTGCCACTCTTCTCCCTCTCTCCAACTGGTAATTGCAGCTTGCCTCATAAGAGAATGAGCAAGTGAGTTGTGTGTTTGAAGTGAGGTGCTAGCCTATTATTTATACAAGACTCGCACATGTGAAAGGTCACAACTGGAAAGGCCAACCTCTCACTCTGGGTGGGTAAACCCACCTTTAATTAATTTTGGGTCTTCCATAATAACTGTTGGGGCCGATTTCTTATTCTGCCCTTTGTAATTGTCTAATGACCAATCCATAAAAAGGGGATTTGGTCCTTATACAATTACCGACATGATTAATCCACAATGGGGATTAATCCAATAACAACAATAATAATAATGACATGATTAATCTCCAATGGGGATTTAATCCAATAATAATAAGAATTCTCTTCGCAGTTACATTATTTCAACAACTCAATCTACATTGAAGTATGAGGATGTAGTTGCATCCTTGTTATCTGAAGAGATGAGCTAGAAAAGCATGGATGGTCATAGCACAGATGATTTATTTTTAATAGGTCGTACCCAAGATAGGAATCTTGGTAAGTATTTGGGGGGATATATGTAAATCTACAGGTAGATATAAGTCTCCAAGAAAATATTTGAGGAAATTCTGGAAGTGTGGTAAAATAGGGCATTATAAGAAATATTGCAAGTTTAAGAAGGTTCATAAACCAAAGGGATTTGATAGTACCTCTTCCACAGAGGAGAAAACATCCACTGAAGAAGGAGGTTATGTTTACCTGACATCTACAGGTACACATGAAGATTGCGATGTATGTTTGATTGACTCATGTGTGTCATACCATATGACTCCTCACAGAGAGTGGTTCTGTGAATATGAAAAATATGATGGTGTTGATGTATTCCTAGGAGATGAATCAACAATCAAAATCATGGGGCATGGAAGGGTTAAGTTGCTGCTAAAATATGGAAGGATTAGAACTCTCCATGGGTTTCTGCACATTTCAAAACTAGCCAGGAGCCTAATATCTGTAAGCAAGTTGGATGATGCAGGAGTGGATAATGTATTGGGAAAGGGTACTTGCAAGATGGTATGAAGAGAAATGGCGTTGATGAGGGGAGTTCCGTGTGGAACTCTATACAAGTTTTTGGGAATCACTTATACTAATGGGTGTAGGAGTTATGTTGTCTCTGAGAAGACACATAAAGAAGACAAGAACAATAGTGTCCATGGAAAGAAGACCATGTTGTGGCATCAAAGACTGGGGCATATTGGAGAAAAGGGAATTCCAACACTACATGGTAAAGGTATGGTTGAAGGTATGTCTAATTGCACTCTATATTTTGATTTCTGTGAACATTTCATATATGGAAAACATAATTGAGTAAGATTTCCATCTAGTGCAACAAGAGAAAAGGGGATCTTAGAGTTAATACATAGTGATGTGTTTGGACCTATGCATGTTCCATCACTAGGTAAATCTGTGTATTATGACTCATTCATATATGATTTCTCAAGGAACACATGGATTTGTTTTCTTAGAAATAAATTTGAGGTATTTGACAAATTTAAAGAGTTTAAGGCTCTGGTAGAAAATCATATAGAGAAGAAAATAAAGGTATTGAGGATAGATAATGGTGGAGAATTATGTGGAAATGAATTCAAAGAATTCTGTAAGAAGTGTGGTATATCAAGGCGTAAGAATACTCCATACACACCTCAAAAAAATGGAGTTGCAGAAATGATGAACAGGACACTGATGGAAAAAGGAAGGAGCATGCTCAGCGGTGCTGAGTTAGGACAGGAATTCTGGGTAGAGGCAGTGGGTACAATATGTTACCTGGTCAATCGATCACCCTCATCAAAGTTGGATGATAAAAATACACACAAGGTATGGACTGGAAATAAACCCTCTCTTGAACATATTAGAGTGTTTGGTTGTGATGCTTATGTACATGTTCCAAAGGAAAATAGGAGTAACCTGGATAAAAAGGTTGAAAAGTGTATATTTATTGGTTATAAAGATGGTGTGAAAGGTTAAAAGCCTTGAAACCCAAAAACTAAGAAGATTGTTTCCAATTGGGATGTTGTATTTAGAGAGGTGAAAGATGTTTCCAAACATAAATTCCTACCAAGGCAAGAAGAACCTAAGAAAATAGAGTTTGAGTTGAATGATGCAAAATCTGAATCATCTGAAGAAGATGATGAAGAGGAAGAAGAACCCCATACCCTAGTATTGAAGAGATCAGTGAGCGAAAGAAGGAAACCAGAAAGGTATAGTCCACCTGATTTTAGTTATAATTTTTCTTTATCTATTACTGATGATGATCCCAGAACTGTCAGGGAAGAAGTGAATTCAGAGGATAGTAAACTATGGAAGAAGGCCATGGTTGAATAAATGGGTGCCTTGGATAAGAATGAGGCATGGGATATAGTTGAGATTCCAGATGGAAGAAAATATGTTGGTAGAAAATGGTTGTTTAAGAAGAAGTTTAATGCAGAAGCAAAGGTGGAGAAATACAAAGCTTGGTTAGTAGCAAAAGATTATTCCCAGGTAGAGGGAATTGACTTTGGTGAAATTTTTTCTCCTGTTGCCAAGTTAATGTTTATTATATTTATTTTATCTATTGTTGTTTCTTTTTGTCTTGAAGTGGAACAGATGGATGTGAAGACAACATTCCTACATGGGGATATGGAAGAATAAATCTACATGAAGCATCCAGAAGGCTTTGTAGTCAAGGGAAAGAAAGAGTTGGTATGTAAGCTAAAGAAGTCACTATGTGTTTTGAAGAAATCACCTAGGATGTGGTACCAAAGGTTTGACACATATATCCTTGGATTGGGATTTGTCAGAAGCAGGGTTGATCACTATGTATATTCCAAGCAGGTTGGTAATCATTTCATTTATGTAGTGTTGTATGTTCATGACATGTTGCTGGTAGGAAATAACATGGATGTTATCAAGGAGGTGAAATCACAACTATCCTCAAAATTTGACATGAAGGATCTCGGTGATGCTAACCTCATTATGGGAATGGAGATTAAAAGAGATCGTGCAAACAAGAAACTCTAGTTGAATCAGAGAAAATATGTTGAGACTATATTGCATAGGTTTAATATGCATGGAAATAAACCGATCAAGGTTCTTATTCCTATAGGTGTAAAGTTATCTGCAGATCAGTGTCCCAAGACACAGGAAGAAGAAGAGGACATGTCCCATGTTCTATATGCTAGTGCAGTTGACAGTTGATGTATGCAATGGTATGTACTAGACCAGACATTGCACATGCAGTGGGAGTTTTGAGCAGGTATATGTCAAAACTAGGGAAGGAGCATTGGACAACAGTAAATAGGGTCTTCAGGTATCTTCATGGCACTACCAGTTATGGATTGTGATACCAAGGAAGACTAGGATTGGAACAAGTGGTGGACATACATGGATTTGTTGATGTAGATTGGGATGGACATATGGCTCACAGGAGATCTACAAGTGGGTATGTGTTTAACCTATTTGGAGGAGAAATAAGTTGGATGAGAAAAAGATAGGTTGTAGTGGCACTCTCAACTATAGAATTTGAATACATGGTAGCCACTCATGCAAGCAAGGAAGAAGTATGGTTACAGAGATTGTGTTCATGTATTGGGTTTGTACAAAATGTAGTGAGATTGGATTGTGATAGTCAGAGTGAAATCTTATTAGAAAATAACCTAGCTTATCATTCAAAGACAAAACATATTGATGTTTACTATAACTTTGTGAGAGAGATGGTTGAAGAAAAGAAGGTGTTGCTGGAAAAGGTTAACACTTTGAAGAATGTTGCAGATTTATTGGCAAAGTCTGTGAGAAAAGAAAAGTTCTCCCAGTGTAGAGTAACAATGGGCATTGTTGTCCTGGATTGTTGACTATATAATCTTGTGAACCCCTGTATGTAAAGAAAACAACAAGTCGGAGAATGTTGGGTATGTGTTATATTCTTTGCATGTTTGTGTGCGTGTGGGTGCATCAGATTTGACAACTGCGTCTGACGATGCCAACTTCCTTTTCTAGTTGTTTCATGTTCACCGAGCACTTTTCTAGGGGGATCCTAGGGGGGCCAAGTATGCCCCCCCCCGGCCTTTTTGTGGAGGTTTTTGCTATTTTTAGTGGTTTTCTAAATTTATCCTAGATTAAGGGATTAGGGTTTTGGTAGCTACGGAATAGCTAAAAAATTGTATATATTGTATGGTGAATGGTGAAATTAATACAATGAAGAGTTGAAAGGTGTGGCACCAAGGAAGACTGGTTTTTTCCTGGTTAAGGGTTTCTTGTGTAAATCTCTGTGTACTATGTGTATGAGCCATTGATTAATTTTTGTTTTTCTTAAGAATCTATATGCATTGTGTTACTTCACAGGTTTAAAAGTTACAACCTTGTTCCTCCACAATGTTTGATACTAGAATTTTATTGGGTCGAATTCACAGTTTATTGTCTTGCAGACAGATAATCTCGGGAAATAGCAACAATGTGTTATTACGAAAACCAAATAAGATGCCATAAAAAAATTCTTCTCCTTATTTTATCGCACCATTGGGAAGATATTTCACTAGAAATCAACTTAACCCAATCAAAGATGGCATGTTCCTTGATCTAAAAATAAAGAATGTAAATAATCATCCAAGAGATGTTGGTCATGGTCTCTTGTCTTGTTATCCTCGTAAAAAGCCATGCAATTTCCAGGAAGGGATTTTTAAATGATCCAACTTGCAATATTGTGATTTCCTCAGGGACAGTCATTGGATTCTCTAGGAATTTGGGTAAGAGGTCGAGTCCATTGTCATGATTTTTTAAGAACTCCCTGCAATATTCACCTTTGAAGGTGAGCGCTGGATCAGGAAGCCTCAACATATTACGAAAAACTTGGGGTGACAGAGAGACAGTGGAATGGTACTACAACTGGATGATTTGTTAGCTTGGAATGTATCTCTTAGTGCACCAGGTGACCAAATCCTTACAATTAAAAACTTTCAAAACACACCTTGTGCATGTAATTCCAGACATCCAGATTAGTTCCTTCTAGGCACAAGGGGATGAATAATAGGAATATGCCCTGGACCACTGAAAAATCTGATCCTCGTGCCCGAAAGTATTCAATATATATCTATATAATTGTTGTCGAGTTTCTCCCATAAGTCGACGAGAATGTTCCCTTGCTCCAAATTATGTTAGGAATGAATGTTGGAGGGAGATGATAAAATCCTTCGTAAATATTGTTTTAATGCTCTCTAATAGGAGGTTTCCTCGAGCCTTTCATTTATTAATGTACATATTTTCGAACATGTATGGTAAGTTATTGGCATTAAAAGAATAGTAAATGTGCATTGGGAAAGGTGCAAGGGTGGCAGGGACGAATGGGGGAAATATGTGACTTGCGATTTTTGTGAACCCTGGAACTCGCAAACCCGAGAGCCCGCGATGGTATGAGGCGAGAAATTAGATAAGTGTGGGATGTCACAGTGGTCAGATGGATTCATGTAGGAGGAATGAAACGTAGGCAGTTTGGGGAGTCTGGGAATCGAAATGAAGATCGTGGAACTCTTTGGTGAAATGTGTCTATGACGGAATAGAGGAAAATGAAACCTCGATCCCGTCAAGCTGGGAATTCATGATCATAGAATTGGCTAAGTATGGAACATCACAACGGTCAGTCAGACTCGTGATGTGAAGTTTCATATGGAGGTGAGAAATTGTATGTCCTCCAACTCAGGAATCCACGGTCTAAAATGTGACTAAGTGTTATAACTAGAAAGGGATAGTAAGAGGGAAAAAAAAGAAAAAGGGGAAAACAGGTAAGTGTAGAAGGGGGAAAATAAAGGGAGAAAAGAATTCGGGAGAATAGAAAAGGGGAGGGAATTTTTTCTTTTTGGGAGTGGGAAATGACCTCAACACAACTATACCCATGATTAACTCCTAGTTACCATTAATTTGAATAGTACACTTCTTCTAGGAGCTTCTAGAATAATTGACTTCTTTGACCTTCTAGGGGCTTCTAGATAACTTATGAGGGTTCTCAAAATTCATATGGACATAACTCTCTAACCTTAAGGAGTCATGTGATGTTCCACATATCACAAAAAATGGCATGACATATATTATCCATATAGAATAGTCTTACGTGTAAATTCAATGATCTTCACTCCTTTATTCCTCAAACAGACTTGGGTCCCTTACCCATGCCTTTTTTCTACTAGAATTCTCTATCGAACTTATCCAAGGGTTGACATCAATCACTAAGGGTTGAAATCAATTTAAAATATCACTCTCCAAGGGTTAAAATCAATAACAACCAAAAATCCATACCAATTGTCCATCAACCTAAGCCAATTGTCTGACAATACCCCCCTTTGACATTTATGGAAACACCAACATTGATGAAAACACTCATTCATGATAACATTCATGCTTATACTCTTCATCAATGTTTCTATCTCTCCCCATTTCACATAAATGGAAAAGTGTATCTCCCTTTGGGGCTACTCCCTATGACTGAGGTTTCCTTGGGGCTTCTCCTCCTATCTAAATTCCTTTCATATTTCTCTATGTTTCTAAGCCTATGATCACTCTCTCTCCCTTCATATTAATAATATCTTCCCCTCTGACAAAGGGTATCACTCTGATGCAACATTGAAGTCATATCGCTCATGCTTCCCTTATGAAAATCGCTCCCCCTGGAAACATGCCTCTATTCTCTCTCTCAAAGAATCTAAATCTCTATCCTGCATCTGATGAATCTCTTCCCATGTAATCATACATATTTTATTACCTCTGTACATGAAAACTTCTCGAAATAATATTTATACCTATCATTTTTGTTTTGTTTATCTCTATTGACTTCTCTCAAGATGTTGTGTAGAAAAATAGAAGTCTTCTTGTACCTGCCTCCTTTTGGAGTTATTGTCCATTGGTGCTTCCTTGTGTAATCAACTGACATATATGAAAAGAATTCAAGAATAAGAATTCAAATATTCATGTGTAATTATCATCCATTATGATAATGTTCTTTTGTCTCTGAACCACTCTCTGAACCAATGTATAAATCCATTCTCTCATTCACTGTAATATATCTATCCAAATGTGATAAGTGTTCTTAAAAATCCATCTATGTTCATAATTTCCAATACTCTACTACACAATTGTCCATAATCCCGACCCATATGTCACTGTACTATCATGAAGTATTCACTACTACAACTGGTCAATCTATCATACTATACTTTTGCTAACTGATGGCTTTAAATATGTCTATTAAAACTATGCAACCTGCTCAAAGGATGGTTCTCTGGTATGTCTCAACTACCACATATACTCCCCCTATCTAATATTCATATTACCTAGGAGTCTCTAATCTGGATGACTTTGAACAATTCCTTCTCTGATGCAGAGTCATCATCATCTTCATCGGTAGATTCATCATCTATATGAACTCTGAATTATTATTTTTTGTCTGTGTATTCATGATCCATATGGATATCGATGGCTACCCACCTTTTCCAACTGGCTCAAAACCATTTTTTGGCAATTTTAGCAATTTACTATTTTTAGCAGTTTTTAATTTCTGGAGCCATTTTGATGGCCTAAATGAAGGTTTTTTGGGATCGAGATTTGTAATAATATCCAAAGGCTCTTATTGAGCCCCCTAAATTAATATCATCGTCGATACCTTTCCAATGAGCTATCGTGTGCCCCAAACGAAGATCGTATGCCAAATTTACGCCCCCGGGAAGTTGGTACACCAAACTACCCAAAACGGGGTCCATAAAACTGTTGGATTTTCATCTTCCGGGGTTAGGGTTTTGGATTTTATTTATGATAAAAAGGCCTTTGTAGACTCATTTTAAAATCATCTTCTTATAGATTCAAGTATCCATCACATCTCTTCTCAGAGATAAGCTTCCACCATTCTAGCGAGTCTTTCACTTTGTATTTTACAGTCTTTGTACATTTTCGCTCATTAATAGAAAATTGTGTATTATTGTATCTCTGTGTTTATGATTGCATCTCTGATACATTTATGTTATATTATTGAATATTCAAGATATATTTGTACATTTGTTTATTATATCTCCGCTCTCATTTCGTGCCGAAAATAATCCGGATCAATTCATATTTCACTACAATACCTGAAAGTACAATCTATTGAACATGTTCCTTATTTAGCTTTCCTTCTTTTCTTTCATTTCTTTTCCAAACCTTTTTGTATATGACATCTTCCTTTTTCTTTGTATATTTGTCTTCATCTCATTTTATTGCCAATATTGCAATCTCTGGGACCTGTTCTTTGTTCAAATGTTCTTCCTGTATTCTTATCCATACTTTCTTATCTCAAATATCAGTGTTCTCTTTCATGGAAGTATCGATCACACTTCTATAATCATGAGATATGTGTCCATATTTATGACATTTGTAACATTCAATGTTACATGGGGCCACATAAGCATTTCTTGCTTGAACATTTCTTTTATAATCCTTGCAATCTGCAACCTTATGTCCAAAGTTAGTACAATAAAAATAATGACCATAAAATAAATTTACATACCTCAGAGTGAATGATCTTATTTTTGGTGTACTCCTTTTGAATTCCTTCCTTGAATGATCATGATCATGATTGAAGATTCTTTGTGGCTTAAAAATGGATGGTCTTCTTGAGGATGTATATTTATTAGTTTTCTTAGATTATGGTTGACCATGATTCCTTCCTTTGAGTACCTCTGCATAAACTTTTCTCTTTTCTTCGTTCTTCTTTTCTAGCAACCTTGAGTGCTTCTCTTCATTCTCTACAGTTGATGCAGATGCTTCTGTATCTTTAATGTTCTTATCGAGTTTGATGATTTTACTTCTCAATGTGACAACTTCTTCTTCAATCTTCTCAACCTCTTCTTCTTTCTTCATTATCTGAGACTTTGTGACTTCTTTTGTTCTCTTCACTTCTTCAAGATGGATTTTTAATGTGATTATTTTTTCTTCAAGTCATTTATCTTCTTGACCAAACTCTTCCTAAAGCTAGTTTAGATCGTTAGTTCTTTCCTTAAGATGATTTTTCAATATCTTCTCTCTCATTTCTGCTTCTTCCTTCTGTGCTACTATATTGGCTTCCAAACACTGCTTTTGATATTCAAGATTTTCTTCGATCTTTCTGGCTTATTCTAGTTCAGTTCTTAAGTTCTTAATGACCTGTTGGGATTCTTCAAAAATGTGGACACTTTCCTTTTGTTTCATCAATTCTTTCTTGAGTGAATTTTTTTCTTGTCTTTCTTTTCTTATTTCATCTAAAGCACTGATAAGTTCTACTTCATAATTGTCTTCTATTTCAATTAGTTTTTTCGTGTCATTTCATTCATGGAATTTCATCTCAAGATGTCTGTGTTTTTCACAATTAAATCAAAACAACATACTTATGTTGATTATGTACTCTTCATCTTTTGAATCTTTTTGACATGATGAACATATTTCTTCTTGATATGTACTTCCATCTTCGTTGACATTCTCTGAATCTGTGAAGGGTGAATAATATATATTATGTAAATTATCCCAAAGCTCTTTAGCTGATGAACATTTACCCACTTTGTAATTTACTGAATCATATAGTCCTTCGAAAATCAAATCCATTGCAATTATTTTATTTCGTTTTAGTTTCTTCTTTTCTATAGTCTTTTCCCTTTTTGAACTATCATATCCTGTAACAACTGATTTCCAAATATCATACCATTGTGCCTTTAAAAATAATTTTGTCCTTCCACTCCATATCTCATACATTCAACCATACTAACCATTAAACAATGGTACTCCATTCTCATAATAATTCATGATATCCTTCCAGAGGTTAAACTGTTTCCTAAAGGATCCTGCTCTAATACCAATTGTTGGATTAATGAGAGGGGGGTGAATCAATAATGAACAATTATATCAATTAGTAATTCTTTAAACCACAATGTATATTCTTTTACTTATTCAACCATGTTCATATGTTCATCATCAATATCTTACTGTATCAAAAGCATTAACATTCATCAATGCATATTAAAAAATAACAAACAAATCTAGACAATGCATAGTACACCACTATTTGCATGGAAAACCAATGTGGGAGAAAACCACAGAATGATTTTCTTATATGTTAATAATTACATTCAAGGAAGCACCAACTTCCAGTTTCCCAACTACAACTTGAAGGAGGCTCTGACCCCCTATTTTCTCAGGCTATAACCTACGGGAAGCTCCAACTCCCCAATTCTCTAGCTACAACTAGAAGGAGGCTTCAACCCCCTATGTTCTCTGGCTACAACCAAAATGTGGCTACAACCACCTATTTTTTCCTCGTCAAACTGCCCTAAAATATAAGTGCCAAATGTAGAAACTAAATATGTCAATGTCACAACATGTTCTGTCAAATATGTCACTGAGAAACCTGTCACTATATACTCATCAACCAATTTGTACATATTCCTTTTCTGTACCAACAAAATTGAATACACCAACAACATGTACCAACTCTCTCCTCACTATATCATCTCTGATAACATAGATATCATACCAAAAATCACGAGAATATCACTCAAACAATGTGCCAACAATGCACATCAATCATATACATCAACACTATACAAAGATAACCAAAAAAATGTACCAATCATGTATCAACAACAAATAAAATTATGTATCAATAAGGAGTATCAAGATAAATGGTTGAGAATGCTCCTGAAGTAGATCAATGATTGGCGTTACTTCATGATTTCCTCTTTACTCTATCCTTCCATTGTTCTTGATCAACGGTCGAGAATGCTCTCGAATTAGATCAACAATTGGCGTTATTTCAAGAACCAAATCAATGGTCTGGATTTTTTCCTTACACTATCCTTCCACTGCTTAATCCAATGGCTATGACTTAATCAAAGGTTTACATGGACAACCATTGTTTACTTCGGGACTTCGGTCCTCTGCGATCTTTCAACCTTCCGGAATATATTTCACCAAAGTGCTTATTAGCACTTTTTACTTGATAAAATCCATATGTCAATGAGCTATGAGTGTGGGCTTAACCATTCCAAGAATTTATTATGTCAACGATATTGACCATGAATCTTCCTTCTCGACGTATGATCAGATCTTACTTTGGAGCTTCAACACTCCAGAAGTTCAAAGGTCCAGGTGATTGTTGTTCCAATTTCCACCAGAGTTGGTCAGCACCAAAATTGACTGTCTCCTGATCTAACGGTTTACATATTCTTCTTCAGATCAATGGTTGTCGTTACTTCAAGGCTTCAGTCTTAGGGTAATTTCATATGCTTTTGGCTCATTTTTTCAAGAGTGGTAAGCGTCGAAGTTGAATGTCTCCTAATCTTACGGTCATGTGAGAATATGAAGGATATTAGATTAACAGTTTACATTGACTTTGGCCTTTGGCACTTCGACTATTTGTTGGTTTCCCTTAATGACAAAGTCTCAGAGTGACATAAATTTCTAACATCATTGTTGACTTGGCACTCGTCGAGTGGCTACCACGTGTCACCTAGATTTGTGACTTACGTAACCTAAATTTCCAATTGGACCAAGACACCTGTGACCATCTAATTGTGACACATTTCCTTGTTGACGTGGTCTGCTAACATGGATATCCTAATGTGGAACATGTCATCCTGCTAGATCTAATGGTCATAGGTTCATCTTAATTCTTGATCCAATGACTGCGATCAATTCAATTTGGCCTTCGACACTTTGGGTTATATGCTCCCATTTCCCAAATATCTCGAAGCGAGATTCGTCGATTAAACCTCGAGCATCTTGAAGTCATATAATGATCCATATTTTTCATGAAATGCTTAATACGATCCAATAGCTGTCGAGATTTCATCTATTATGAATCTCATGAATTCTTGATCCAACGATTGTGATTAGTTCTAGATCAATGGTGTAGATTCATTTCATCCTTCGGGACTTTGGGTTATTCTTTTTTCCCACTTCTCAATTCTACCTAAATGAGATTCCATGATTAAACCTCGAGTAGCTTCCATATCTGGCGGTCCTGGTTTGTCCTGAAATATTACATTAGTGGAGAATATTCCTTCTCGATTCTTTTGTAGTTTTACATTGGGGATTTTCAATCCTGATCGTGTTTCTGCAATGTGCTTTCGCTTCTAATCTTTTTTGTTTTATACTTGGATTCTAAATGATCAAGATCATTGATCTATTGGGAATTCGATCTAGGTAGTGTTTTTGTATTCCGCTTTCCCTTATGATATTTTAATAATTATTTGTGCACTCCTTCTGTACATGGATCTATGTCTTCTCTAATCTCATGCAATCTAATACGTTGCATGTCCTGATCTTTAGGTAGATTCCTCTGCATGTTTCTCATAAAAACTCATCATTACTGCAATGTTGTTCATAAAAAATCATCATCACATCATAATGACATTGACTATGGACATCAAATGACAACACATCAATGACAATATGTCCAACAATCTCCCCTTTTGTCATTGAGGGAAACACACTAGCTTCATACACAAACTCCCCCTGTGATGATGTTTCTCTCCTCTAAAATTACTATCCCCCTTTGACATTAATGGAAAAGGGTTTCTCCCCCTATGATTAATTTATGTCTGTCTTTATGATGCTAACCAAAATTTGAACTTGGGTAACTCCCCCTGCAATCATGCTCTACCTACCTCTAACTATTTTTCCCCTTTGTTTCTAAAAGGGTAGCTCTTCCTGACAAGGTTTCTCCCCTTGTCAATTTACTAACTTATTATCTTAGTCCATTAGGATATTTGTGTTCAAATAAGTAGTCTTATTGATACGAGCTTGTATTGATAACCACTTGTAGTGATCAAGTATTTCAAACCTTAATCTAATTACTTTATTATTTGATAACCAAGATACTCCTCCGGATTTTTTACCGACTTTCCTTTGTCAAATAGAACAAGAGTATGAATTTTACTAATCTTTTTTATCTTCTTCTTCTTCTTATTTGATTTTTCACAGGAATACCAATTGAGGATTGATACCAATTGATTGACCAACTGTTAAAATACCAATTTTGTTATCAATTGATCTTTGTTGAGTGATACCCCTTGAAATTCTCTGCTACTTTTTATCTTCTCCCTTTTTACAAAAGTGCCAAGAAGGATCTTTTCTTGCTCCTTCTGAGGTCATACTCCCCCTAAGGTGATGCTCCTCTTTGCCCATTTTCTCCTTCTTGTATTCTACAACTAACCATACCAATGATACCAAATGATTTTTCTTTTGACCACTACTGTTTAGATAGTCAAGATTTTCCATATGTTATTTTTAAAAACTCTTCACATAATCCTTAGATTTTGTAGAAACCAATTTAAACATTTTTTGTATTTTCTTTCTTTGGCTAACAAATTATGACATCATTAGAATTTGATATTGTCCCATATTCTTCTATAGGCACTTCCTTTTATTCATCTTGATTTATCTCATATTAAATTTCACATTCTTTATTAGGACCTTCACCCATCATTTTCTTATTATTAATTTCTTCATTTTCAGGTGTAATATCATCTTTCTTGTTTTCTCCTTTAGATTTTCTTCTCCATATCTCTCTATGAAATATTATGATTTTTGTTCCTTCTCTTTCTAATTTTATTTTTGGAGATTTGTCATCTCATTTCCTCTTCCAACTTTTATTAGGTTTTCTCACTGAATTGAATGATGTATTTAAGGATTGACTTTTTGAACTCCTGTAGCTCTGGGATTTGTGCCCAAACCTATCCCAGTTGTAACATCTCATTGTATGACAAAAAAAAATTGTGTGCCCAAAAAAATTGCATCTCCAACATCTAATTGAGTTTTTGTATTTTCATGCATATCCTTTCTCTAGTTTCTTGCAGTCCATTTCTTTATGGCCAAAGTTATGACAAGAAAAACAATATCCATTGAAGGTGTTTCCATTCTTCAATCTATTTTGGCTTGAGAGATTTGTCTTTTGATTTTCTTCTTCATGTTTACTTCTATATCTTCCTTCCTTAACAAATTTAATGGCTTGCAATTGGTTTGTGATTGCATCGTTTCCTTTTGAGAATGATGATCCTTTCCCATGTTTGTAAATGGTGCTTCACTTGTCACTGTCTTCTTTCTTATTGTATCCAAGACTAGTTTTGTCATCAACTGATCTTTGATTGTTCTAAATATTATCCAGGATAGTTAAGATATTATGGAATTTGAAAGTCTTATTTGTCTTTTCATTCATCATTTTAAGATTGACTATTTTTAACTTCAACATGTGACATAATTCCTCCCTTTTGGATGATTGCATCCTATGGGATTCTTCATTTTTCTTGGCCTCCTTGAGTTGAATATTTAAATTTTCATTACTGTATTCATTAATCATCTTAAGGTTGATCATTTCTTATTTCAGCATGTGACATGTCTCTTCCTTTTTAGTCAACTAAATCTTCAGGGCTTCTTCCACTTCCTTAGAATGTTCAAGTTGAGTTTTTAGATTGATGACTCTTTCTTCCGTCTCATCCAAGACTTCTTTTCATTTAATAGTTTTTTCATATCTCTTAAACTCTTCCATATCTTTTGTTAGATCAAAAACTTTAGTTTTCAATATTTTGATTTCTTCCTTGTTTTCTGGCTAAATCTTTTTGAGGTTGATGGCTTCTAATTCAAACATTTGGCATGATTCTTCCTTTTTAGTTAATTGGATCTTCTGAGATTCTTCCTTTTTATTAGCTTCTTCAATTTGAGTCTTTAAATATGCATTAGTACTTTCATTTATCATTTTGAAATTGATGATTTCTAATTCCAACATGTGGTAAGAATTTTCTTTCCTATTTAATTGGATCTCCAGGACTTATTCACTTTCTTTAGCTTCCTCAAGTTGATTTTTTAGACTGTTAATCAATTCTTCTGTTTTTTTTTTTGTACTTATTTTATTTTATTGTCATGTGTCTTTAACTATTCCATCTCTTATGTTAGATTAGCAACTTCGGTTTTCAAAATTTTGATCTCTTCTTCTTTGTTTTCTAGCTGAAACTTGTGTTCATGATCTTCATGGTTAGATTGATCTAACTATTGTAGTAGCAACGTATATTTCTTTTGAATTTTCTCCAACTCTTCAAAAGTGCACATAACTGTGTATTCAATAGAGTTATAACATCATTCTTAAAATCTAATATTTTTTCTTTGGTGAATACTGAAGTATTCATAAATTCCTTGATGTAGTATTCTTCACTGTTGATGACCGGGGTTTGTATCAAATCCTGCATTTCATTCTAATTAGAAATATCTTTATCTATATTATTTTCTTCACTGTAATTGGAATTATCCTTTTCTTTATCTTGTTCCTTATTTGGATAAGAATTATCTTCTTCTGAGTTTTGTTCTTTAATTTGATAAGATTTATCTTCTTCTTGTGCTTCATTCTAACAATTGTTTTCTAGGTGGAGCCATAATTGTTTAGCGGATTTGTGGTGTCTCATCTTTTCTTTGACTTGGTCTGACAATCTATCCTGGATTGCTTTTAACGTTGTTGGAATGTTTCTCCTTGATTTATTTTCATTTTTGGTTGTTCTCTTTGAAGCATTTAAGTCCCAGGGATTACTTACTACCATATCCAAAACTGTAGATCCTATTGAGTTCAGATATCTTTTCATATTTTCCCTCCATGAAGAATAATTTGTCAAATAAGGGAGCTTCATGTGTGGAAATAGCAATTTTTCCACCCATTTCTTCAGAATCTACCTTCCAGAGTTTAAACTGTGTTGAAGGCACTTCCACTAATACCAATTGTTTAAATGTACACTTGACACTCGCTTTGAGGTTTATGGCTTCTAATTCAAACATTTGGCATGATTCTTCCTTTTTAGTTAATTGGATCTTCTAGGATTCTTCCTTTTTATTAGCTTCTTCAATTTGAGTCTTTAGATATGCATTAGTACTTTCATTTATCATTTTGAAATTGATGATTTCTAATTCCAACATGTGGTAAGAATTTTCTTTCCTATTTAATTGGATCTCCAGGACTTATTCACTTTCTTTAGCTTCCTCAAGTTGAGTTTTTAGACTGTTAATCAATTCTTCTGGTTTTTTTTGGTACTTCTTTTATTTTATTGTCATGTGTCTTTAACTATTCCATCTCTTATGTTAGATTAGCAACTTCRGTTTTCAAACTTTTGAGCTCTTCTTCTTTGTTTTCTAGWTGAAACTTGTGTTCATGATCTTCATGGTTAGATTGATCTAACTATTGTAGTAGCAACATATATTTCTTTTGAATTTTCTCCAACTCTTCAAAAGTGCACATAACTGTGTATTCAATATAGTTATAACATCATTCTTAAAATCTAATATTTTTTCTTTGGTGAATACTGAGGTATTCATAAATTCCTTGATGTAKTATTCTTCACTGTTGATGACCGGGGTTTGTATCAAATCCTGCATTTCATTCTAATTAGAAATATCTTTATCTATATTATTTTCTTCAATGTAATTGGAATTATCCTTTTCTTTATCTTGTTCCTTATTTGGATAAGAATTATCTTCTTCTGAGCTTTGTTCTTTAATTTGATAAGATTTATCTTCTTCTTATGCTTCATCCTAACAATTGTTTTCTAGGTGGAGCCATAATTGTTTAGCAGATTTGTGGTGTCTCATCTTTTCTTTGACTTGGTCTGACAATCTATCCTGGATTGCTTTTAACGTTGTTGGATTGTTTCTCCTTGATTTATTTTCATTTTTGGTTGTTCTCTTTGAAGCATTTAAGTCCCAGGGATTACTTACTACCATATCCAAAACTCTAGATCCTATTGAGTTCAGATATCTTTTCATATTTTCCCTCCATGAAGAATAATTTGTCAAATAAGGGAGCTTCATGTGTGGAAATAGCAATTTGTCCACCCATTTCTTCAGAATCTACCTTCCAGAGTTTAAATTGTGTTGAAGGCACTCGCTCTGATACCAATTTTTTAAATGTACACTTGACACTAAGAGGGGTGGAGGAGGTGAATCTAAAACTTTGGACAATTTTCCACATTTCATAAATTAATTGAACAACATATATTTATTTAAATTTCTCAACCAATATATAAAAGCATAAATATTTTATTTATTTATTTAACTTGAATGAATGCATAAGATCAATATTCATATTCAAACAATTATGAGAAACCTAACTCTTTATTACAATACCCAACTTGTAGTTCTCAGATACAACTGAGAAATGAGGAATCCAACCCTCATAACAAGTCTCATCTTTTTTATCTCAGATCCAACTAAGATGTGAGGAATCCAATGCTCATACGAGACCGATCTTGTAAATAGGCACCAACCTGATAGAATGAAACCTCATTCAATCCATTATATATAAATATATATACTTCAACAAATGCAACTACACTTTTGTTCACCCTACTTCTTTGTTTATATAGTCTCCTAACAGTTATGAGTTTGAAGCACTATGTCCCTTTGTTTGAAACATCACACCTCTTCATTTGAATTAATAATAATAATTTCTACTACTATTATTATTATTATTACTAGTTTGATTTAAAGACTTCAAAACCCCTTGTTTTTCATTTTATTTTTTTCTCGCTAAACACCTATTACTGCGAATGTTGCAAAATTCGAGTTCTATAGAGGCACTTCCTTCAAACCATGTTTTTCATATGACCGTATGCGTAGAACAACATTCTTATTAATTTAATAGATACCTCTTCTTTCACCCAATATTGTTATCTCTGAAGTGATACCTTACGGAGTGTTAATATTGAGTTGACATGTGTCCATAAACATCAATGGTCCATATGTTATTTTGGATCTTCGACACTTCGAGAATCTGGATCACTAAAACTCTGAGTAGTTCAATTCCTCTGGAATGATAACCTACCAAATAAGTCATAAAATGGTGATGACTAATTGTTGTCGGTTAAAACTTCCACTTATTATATCCTTCCACTATGCTTAATAAATGGTTGAGAATGCTCCCGAAGTATGTCAACGGTTGGAGTTACTTCGGGATTTACACTTTAATCTATCCTTCCATTGTACTTGATCAATGGTCAAGAATGCTCCCGAATTAGATCAACGATTAGCTTTATTTTTGGAACCAAATCAATTGTATGGATTTGATCCTTACACTATCTTTCCACTGCTTAATCCAACGACTATGACTTAATCAAAGTTTGAGATGGATGAACATTGTTTACTTCGAGACTTCGAGACTTTGGGCCTATGCAATCTTGCAACCTTCCGGAGTACATTTCACTGAAGTGCTTATTAGCACTTTCTCCTTGATAACCTCCACATTTCCAAGAGCTAGGATTATGGGATTAACCATTCCAAGTGTTTGTTCTGGAAACAATCTCGACCATGTATCTTTCTTCTCGATGGATGCTCAAATATTACTTCGGATCTTTGATACTCTGAGAGTTCGGAGGTCCCAATAATTGTTCTTCCAATTTCCATTGGAGTTGGTCAGCATAGTAGTTGATTGTCTCCTGATCTAATGGTTCCCATATTCTGCTTTAAATCAACGGTTATCATTACTTTGGGGCTTCGAACTTTGAGTAATTTCATATGTTCTTGGCTCTTTTTTTTTCAGAGTGGTCCTCCTTGGAGTTGACTGTCTCCTGATATGATGGTCATGTGAGAATCCAGCGGATATTAGATCAACGATTTACATTGACTTCAGCCTTCGGCGCTTCGGGTATTTGTTGGTTTCCCCCGAAGGACAAAGTCTCAGAGTGACGTATCTTTTTGACGTCACTGTTGACATGGAACTGGTCGAGTGGCTACCATGTGTCACCTAGATTGTTGACCTACATAACGTAAATTGCCAACTGAACCAAGATAATTGTCACCATCTGATTGTGCCACATGTCCTTTCTGACATGGTCTCCTGACATGGATATTATGATGTGGCACATGTCCTCCTCCTCGATCTAATAGTCATAGGTTCATCTGAATTATTGATCCAACGACTATGATCAGTTCATTTCAACCTTCAACACTTTGGGTTATACACTCAAATTTCCCAAATCTCCTGAAGTGAGATTCTCCAATTAAACCTAGAGCATATTGATGTCATCTAACGATCCATCTTTGTCGCGAAATTCTTAATATGATCCAATGGCTGTAAATATTTTGGCTATTAGGGATCTTGTGAATCCTTGATCCAACGACTGTGATTAGTTCTAGATTAATGGTCTAGATTCATTTTGGCCTTCGATACTTTGGGTTATTTTATTTTCCCACTTCTCAATTCTACCTAAATGATATTCCTCGATTAAACCTCAAGTAGCTTTTAAATCCAATGGTCCTATTTTTTCCTGAAATCTTACATCAATGGACAATATTCCTTCTCGATTCTTTTGTATTTTTACTATTGGGATTTTAAATCTCTATCGTGTTTCTACAATGCACTTTCCCTTCTGAGATTTTTTGTTTTGTACTTGGATTCTAACTGATTGATATCATTGATCTGTTGGGAATTCGATCTTGATAGTGCTTCTGTATTGCGCTTTACCTTCTGAGATTTTAAAAATTATTTGTGCACTTCTTTTGTACATGGATCTCTACCTGCTCTGATATCGTGCAATATAATATGTTGCCTCTCTTAGATTTAGGTATATTCCTCTGCATATTGTTGTTCATAATAACTCATCTTTACTGCAATGTTGTTCATAATAACTCGTGATCACATCATAATGACATCGGTTGTTGATATCAGATGACAACACATCAATAAAAATATGTACAACATAAACATCATATAGATAATATTCCATCTCTTTATGAGATCCATCTTATAATTATTACTCACCATAAAATAAAATCTCTTCCCTCTAGGAATACAAGCATCAATGATTATTCAATATTGTAACAACCCTCCATTTTACAAACCAAGTAAGTCGATATTATGAGTTAACATAATATATATATATATATATATTTATTTATTTATTTATTTATTTTTGAAAGAGAAAAGAAGAGAAGAGAAAAGCTCTCAAACCCTAAGAGGAGACTATAATCTTGTTTTGTACTTTCTGAAACTAAAATATATTGTGATGAAGTAATTTTGCATTTGTGTGTTTGTGTATTTCAGAATGAGTTTAAGATTATTTTTTAAGTTCCAAGTGTTGATTAATTGGGTTGGTTTTCATTGATGTCAACCCTTGAACAAAGTCCAGTATCACAAAGGTATGGGTAATGGACCCAAGTTTGTTTGATGTATAATGGTATGAGTTTTAATATGTTTTCTGGTAAGACTATTCTATATGGATAGTACACGCCATGCCATTTTTGGTGGTATCTGGAACATTACATAAATCCTCAAGGTTAGAGAGTTATCACCATGTGAAGTTGGAGAACCTTCACGAGTTATCCAGAAGCCCCTAAAAGGTCAAAGTAGTCAAAGTGGTTACAAAGAATAAATTATTTAAATAATAAAGTGGTTGCAACAAGAAGTGGTGAGTTTACTATTTATGGATAAGTCAAAGTGGTTGAAAAATAAATTATTTAAATAATAAATTTAGTGGAGAACTTACTATTTGTGGAAAATTGTTAAGCTAACTGCACAAGTGGTTAGAAGTGGGTTATCCCTAAAATAAGGAAAGTGGGTTAAGATGGTTAGAAGGTAACCCCTTGAGAAAGCTACATGAAAGTATAACTAAGAGGCAAGGGTATCTCATTCTATGATGATTGAGCAAATTGAATATCTATTATTGTGTAAGGCTTATTTCAGGTACTCATTGATATATCTAAAGTTGTGAAAGTCTGATGTAGCACAAAAGATTGACGACGAAAGTTTCGCAATTACAAAGAATAATGAAAAACCCTAAGTTCTAAGTTGTACGAGGGTTAACAATACAACATAGGGCATACATACATGGGTTACCAGTATAACAGAGAGCGTACGCATGAAGGTTGTCAGTTTAACAAGACACACACGTGAGGGTAGAGCCATGGAAATTTGAGGAGATGAAGAAGCCAAGGTTCTAGATTCTAAGAATAAGATCCCAGGAAGTTCTAGAGTGATCAGATACATTAGATATATCCACTAGTTCAAAAGGTATGTATTATTTATGAGTAGTTGGACTTTTATGTATGCATGATAAATGGTTATGGATATTTGAGGATACTCCCTAGAGATACTAGTGGTTGCATGGGATCTTCTGTATAAATCAGATCTACAAAAATATAGTGTCGATATAAGAAATATTTATCATTGTTAGAGTTTAGGCACATCTTGTATTTCTTGGAATATGGTTAAGGGTTCTTGTGATACATAAAGTAGCTGAAGTATTGAAAGGTTGAATATCAGAAAGGCTTTTATGTCTAGTTCATGTGGGGGTTATTATATTGGTTCATAATAACACACACTTATTTGTCACATGACTAGAGAGATATATAAAGTCTTTGGTTAAAGTTTATGTATGCAGATGCATGCATAGGGTACAGTTACAGTCTTAATACAGTGACATGTTGAATATTTATGTGGAAGAGGTTGCAGAGGGTCATAATTTTTCAGAAGAAAGAAAACCCTAGTTTTCAAAAGGCATATGTATGATACATAGCAGATAGGTTAGGTACATAAGTAGGTTATTGTATAGATAGGGTGCATACATATGTGTGTTGTAGAACTACAAGTCTCGTACCTGTTGTATTTGTTTGATACATGCTCAGTTCAGGTGCAGGTTGATTGTAGTGTAGTATTATAGGTTGGTTGTAGGTCAGTGGTATAGGGTGTTACAGTGGTATATCTCACAGTGATAGTGTGAAAGTGGTTCCATCATTCTACTTCTATGTTAGGGTACTTATATGGGGCAAGGACAGGTGTTTGTAGCCACCTTCCCGTTGTAGCCAGAGAACATAGGGGGTTATAGCCAGAGAATTAGGGACTCGGAGTTTCCCTCAAGTTGTATCCTGAGAAACTAGGGGGTTGGAGCCTCCTTTCAATTGCAGCTGGAAAACAAAGGAGGTTGGTGCTTCCAATAAATTTAATTCTCAAATACATATAAGAAAGTGTATTGTGTGGCTTTCTCTCTCTTTGGGTTTCCATGTAAAGACATTGGTGTATTGTGTATGTGTATGATTGCTCATTTGTTCATTGTTTATTTACTTTGAAACTATTGGATGATAATGCTACATTGATCATAAAGAAATATAACACTTGCATATTATGGTTAAAAAGGATTATATTTCTCTATTACGGATTCACCCCCCCCTCTCAGTAATCCAACAATTGGTATCAGAGAAGTTTCCTTCAAAAATTAGTTTAACCACTGAAATGTAGATCATGGAGAGTAAGGACATGTATAAAAATGGAATAATATAGTTTGATGGACAGAAGTATGCATTCTGGAGAAGAAGGATGAAAACATATATACATGAACATGGATTTGAAATTTTGCAATCAATTATAGATGATTACAAAGAACCAACAGTTTCGCCAACAAATGAAAGAGAAAAGAAAATAAGTCTAAATAATTCCAAAGCCACAAATTCACTTATGAATGGCCTTTGTGAATCAATATATAGAAAAGTTATACATTATAAATCTTCTAAAGAGATTTGGGACAAAATTCAAAATATTTATGAAGGAGATTGAAAAGTCAAAGAAGAAAAGCTTCAAAATTATACAGGTCAATTCGAACAACTAAAGATGAAGGAAGATGAGAATATTGCAGCTTACTTCTTACGAGTTGATGAAACAATGAATGCAATCATAGGATTAGGAGAAGAAATTAAATAATCTGTAATTGTTCAAAAGGTACTATTATCTCTTCTTATGAGATTTGATCCTAAGATATCAACACTAGAATAAAGAGCAGTTCTACACTCAATAAGCATGGACGAACTGCATGGAATCTTCACAGCATATGAAATTAGAACTGAATAGGAAAATCCAGATGTAAAATAAGTAGCTTTCAAATCATCCAAAAGGTAAAAAAAGGAAGGGAAAGAAAAAAGGAAAAGAACATAACAACAACAGTGACTTCTTGGAAGATGATGAAGAAGTGGCCAAATTTGTCAAAAGATTGAACAAGGGAGCCAATGATAGATATAAAGGTAAGATTCCATTTATCTTTTTTAATTGTGATGGTATTGGTCATTTTGCTAACAAATTTCCTCATAAGAAAAATAAGAGGAATTTTTTAATATTACTTAAATAGAAAACAAACATATAAAGGAAAAAGAACCAAAAAGAAAGCTTTCAAGAAAAGTTTATGCACCAAATAAGACATCTCCTCATCAGATGAAGATGAAGTCAGTGAATGTGAGACAGAAAGAGTTCTATTCATGGAAATAGAAGACTCTGGTAAAGAAGACATCGAAGAAGAATATGAAGAGATATAAGTTGACTACCGAGAATAATTGTTGAGCGTCATAGAACTTATAAGAAGAGAAAAGAAGAAAAACAAGAAGCTACAAGTAGAACTAAACAATAAATAAGACACTCGGGAACTAGAAAAAATGATCATGAAGTTTAAGGTTCAAATACAAGAAGATAAAAGGATTGAAGAAGCACTCAAAGAACAGTTAGAAGAAAGAGATAGGATCATTGGAAATTTGGAAGCAGAGATTGTCACATTGAGAAAGGATCTTCAAAAGAAAAATATGAAGAACAACTCAAAAGTTTTGGATGACATTATCAACATTCAAAAGCCTCATCATGACAAGTCCAAACTTGGATAAAATCAGACAAAAAAGGGATCAAGATCCAAAACAACAAAACAAGAAACATATCCAAAAAGCTATGCATAAAAAAGGAATATTATAGGGAAACTCCTCCATCAATAATATTCAGATTACATAATCAACAACTGACAGAAACAAATAGGCCTTAGGAAGAATAAGGATTCATAAGAGTAACTCCTTTTAGAATATCTTCAACTCCCAGGTATCAAACTATCTTTTTTGTTTTATGTTATGCATGCAATAATTTTGGACATAAAGTTGTAAATTGCAGAGCTAATAGCAGGAACATAAGCAACTTTGAAAGTCATACACAAAATGGTTATCCAATAAGGCCTAGTGAAACACAAACAAGAAGCTACAATAGGTTTGAATCATTGAGCACTGAAGTGAAATGCTACAAGTGAAACAAATTTGGACACATGGCCAAAGATTGTAGAATGTCAGTCCATCCTAGATAACCACAACAAAACAACAACAATCACAAACAAGAACCTCAGAAGAGAACATGGATAAGAAAGAAGAATCAGTATAGTAATGAATAATGCACACTCGCTCTACAAGATAAGCATAAGAAACGTGGTTGGTGTTATCACATGAAACTGTCATGGGTCTTTTGTCCCTTAGGTTTTAAATTTTATCCTTTAGTCTTTAGGTTTGATTGATTTTTATCTTTTTGATTTGCTTAAGTTAGTCTAAAAAAATAAATACTTGGGTTTTTCTCACCTTTTTGGCCCACACATATGATTTTATCCTAGTTTCATTTTTCATGGTTTATGACTCTCACTCATCTTTTGACTTGACACCAAGCATGATCAATCCCATGATCCTAACGAATTGGTAAGTCACTCAATCCACTCATGTTCTTTATCCTTTCCATGATGTCCCTATGTCTGTTAAGGGGGTCAAATCTATTAGCACTCTGTAAATTTGTTCGACTGATAAAAAAATGACAGAGGTAACCTACAAACCAACTTTAGAGCTGGGTACTAGCCTCCTCATCTTAGAGAGTTCTCTCTTGTGTCACTTGGTGCTTCTTTGGCAATCAATGGCTAAGTTTAGTTTGTTTTTTGGGGGGGGTTTATAAATTTGTTGGCAAGGATGGGGGAGGACACTTAGGGATATGGAGTCAAATTTATAAAAAAAATGATAGGAACACTGACTGGTTAGTAGAACTCTCCAGAGGATAAAGGCTAAATGAGGCGATGAATCTGAGTTGTAATTTGTAATTTGCAGAGTGTAAGAAGAAATGAGAAAAAAATTAACTTCATCAAAGCATTAGTGAAATGAATTCTGAATTAGTTATGAAGAAACTTACACAGTTTAAATTCCTTAATCCAAGAGCATCATAAGATGAATTATGGGCCTTTAAAATATCCAATTTAAACATAAGACAATGTTAATGGAATCAGAAACATAGGAAATACATACAACGAGAGAAGACAAAACTCATATCAACACCATTAGAATCTTTTCATGGAGACTTCAAAACTTCTTCATATGTATTCTATTTAGCTTCAGAAAATTCCAATTGAGTTCAGAACAACTAGAATTTTTCCCTTGCACTTCTTCCAACTACTAGTACATTTGGAACTCCTAATATTTATACCAGTTGAGTTCCTTCGATTTGAAACTGATTACAATGACTACAAATAAATGTTTCGGCTTATGAAGATGATTACAATAAAACATTTTTTTATTTTGAATCGATCAATGATTATAATGAAACGTTTTTTATTTTTATTTTAAATCAATCAATGATTATAATGAAATGTTTTTCGATGCAGACTTTGGCTCTTTTGGAGTTTTAGTCCTTCTCTTTTTCCTTTGACTCTGTCTTGACCCTTGTTATTTTTTATTGACATTAGACATCATTTTCCAGGCCCTGGAAAACTATAATGGCCTTACCTAGCTGGACTATTGCCTTCGATTTCAAATCGGGGACTGCTCGATCTCATATATAATTCCCTTCATGAAAATGAGTGGAACTAGTGAGCCGAGTTAGCGTGTGGTTGAGTTGCAAGTGAAGGACGATGTTTGCGTCAAGCTCTAATGGTCCAATGTTTAAAAAAATAATAATCAAATAATTTAAATGACTAATGGTCATTTTTCAGGGGCACAATGAAGTGGTTTAGGGAAACCCTCTTTTCATCCTAAAATGAACCTGGTGGTGCCACATAGTCCCAAATGAAAACCATGGTTTTCATTTCGGGTCGCTCTCCCAATTTTATCCTCTGAGCAACTTCTCACCCTGAAATCATCGTCGACTGTCGATATTGGTACATCATGATCTGTGATGTGTCGGGCCTGATCGACTACCTTTATAGTTTGCGGGGGTGAGAGAAAGTGGTTTGAGGGAATCCTCTTTTCGTTCCATAATTCCCCTGGTGACACCACATACTCTAGAGAGAAAATCACAGTTTAAATTGTGGGACCGCTATTAAAAGTTAAACCTCGTGCAACTTCTCCCCCCGTAAACTCTATCAGCCATTGATCTCGAGAGAAGGTACGTGGAAATAGATACCACAGTTTGGAGACTGGGAACTTCATAAGGTTGGAGAGTATGGACATCCCAGAACTTTTGAAGCCCAAAGTTCCGTAATAAATCCTATTCGTCGATTGTCAAGAAGTCATGGACCGTAGATGTTGTTGCAATCTGTGATCTATGTAACCCTGCTATTTTAGCACCATTCTAAATTTTATCTATATTCCAACTCCAAAATTCTTTTAAACATGTTTAAAGATGGTGACAATTTGGCATTTGAGAGCTTTGAATGGTGAGTAGGAATACCTTCGAGAGAACGATCCCTCAAATTTGATGTGGTGACCTGATGTCATTGTGTTGATGTTTCATGGAAAGAAGGGTGACATGTGTCACGTGGAAATGGGCGACTGACGTGACCAAATGACCAAAAATGAGTGCCATGTGTCAGCGCTCGACGAATGCTATGTGTCTTTGATGGATGAATGCCATGCGTATGAACTGATGAGTGCTAAGTGTCTTTGACATTTCGGCATTTTGGCGTTCGGGAGTTTATCTTTTCTTTGAATTGAAAATTCCCGAAGTGGCATGGGCCCAGAGTGACATGGAAATCTGACGTCATTTCGACATTTCAGCGCTACGATGTTTCGACACTTCAACGCTTCTGTCTGGTCGTTAATATTTGTGTGATTTTGAAACTATGAATGCACGAGAGCCATTAATATGAACTGTACATGGGATCTCCACTATTGAAAATTGAACCTGTCTTTTTTACTTGTATTTTAAGCTCTAAATGGACTTCTTCGGAAAAATTAATACAAATTAGCATGTGATAACATTGGCTCCAATGGGGATGTTATCCTCCCAGTGAGGTAGCAAAGAAATCATAGACCCAGTTCCTTATCCATTAGGCTTCTCCCAACTTGAATATTGAAACCTATACCAATCCTTCATCCGAAACCAAATGAAAACTGAAGGTTGAAACTAAAAACCAATAGCTCCTGAAAACTGAAAGAAAACAAGTTGAAGTCTAAAACTGAAACTAACCAAAATGCTTGATCCTCAAGCTTATTTATATACAAATGATCCTACCCTACTCGCTAAAAACCAACATTGAATCAAGTGATCTCACACTTCCAATAAATCCAATCAAGCAAATGGCTTCTTGAATGTTGCTCGCTTTCAGCTCCTCTGAGTAAAAATAAAAACTGGAAAATATGACAATTTATACTTCCATCTAAAAATTTTATGACTATTTCAAAAGTCATCTTCATCATAGATTCTAAAATGATTGCAAAAGGATCCTCAACGATACGAAAAAACATTGTCTTCTATCAACAATTTTTTTTTCTTGATCTATGGTTGTTTCTTTCTCTATGTCTTTAAGAAGAATTTTCTCAAATGAAAAATCAACCATTTGCTCGATAGTTTCCTCAATCTTGGCATCAAAAGGAAGTTGAAAAGGGCATTCAAAGAACAATATTTGATAATGAAAGTCTTGGGACTGAATTTTACCCTCTAAGGTCTCAAGATCATTCTCAAGTTTTTTAACAAACACTTCTAAGAAACTGACCTTATCTTTAGAAGAACATTTGCATGACATCAAATATATGGGTAAAAATTTTGAGAAAGCCTCTTCGATTTGATCATCATCAAACATGTCAAAGTACTCTTTAAAACCCTCAACAGAAACAAAATCTTCTACTAACTCCCATTTTTCCATGCATGTTTCCAAGAAGACAACCCAAAAACTTGATATAAACCTTATGGATTTAGGGGGTAGACTATCATCCCAAATTATACACTTCCCTTGGAGCGAATTATAAAACAATTTGATGAAGAAATATTCATGCTTGACTCTAAGTAGTTTAGTAAAATCCCAAAATTTTGATATATGCTCTAAAGTCAAACCTAAATCCTCTCGATTAAATTTAGGACCATTTCTTAAATAATGTCTATCCTTGGGTAAAGGATTAGCAAAAGCATAGATCTGTGAAAAATTGAAGCATGCATACCTCGAAATGATAGTATCAACATATGAGTTCTTCATTAGCCCAGTGGAGTCATCAGTGAATACTTCAAGAAATGAATCTTTCTGACAGTGGAATTGCCTTCAAACTAATTTTTTGATGTGTGGAGTCACCAGGGTAAATTTAGTTCGAGCCAATAAGGTGTTTGATTCACCGTTACCCTTAGGAATCAAATATAAAGATTTTAGTCATTCTTTCCCAAGGAAAATTTTTAATTTTGTCCCCGACAATGGCCCCAAAATGTTAGCACTCTATAAATTTGTTCTTCTAATAAAACAAACGACAAAGGTAACCTACAAACCAACTTTAGAGTTGGATACTAGCTTGCTCAGCTCAGAGAGGGCTCTCTCATGTCACTTGGTGTTTCTTTGGCAATCAATGGCTAGGTTTAGTTTTTTTTTTGGGGGGGGGTTATAAATTTGTTGGAAAGGAAGGGGGAGGACACTCAGGGATATGGAGTCAAATTTATGAATAAATAATAGGAACACTGACTAGTCAGTAGAAATCTCCAGAGGATAAAGGATAAATTAGGCGATGAATCTAAGTTATAATTTGTAATTTGCAGAGTGTAAGAAGAAAGGAGAAAACAAGTAGCTACATCAGATCATTAGTGAAATGAATTATGAATTAGTTATAAAGAAACTTACACAATTTAAATTCCTTAAGCCAAGATCATCATAAGATGTGTTATGGGGCTTTAAACTATCCAATTTAAATAGAAGACAATGCTAATGGAATCAGAAACACAGGAAATACATAAAAAGAGAGAAGACAAAACTCATATCACCACGATTAGAATCTTTTCATGGATACTTCAAAGACTTATGCATATGTATTCTATTCAGCATCAGAAAATTCCCATTGAGTTCAGAACAACTAAAATTTTGTCCTTGCACTTCTTCCAACTACTAATACATTTGGAACTCCTAATATTTATACCAGCTAAGTTTCTTCGGTTTGAAATCGATTACGGTAATTACAAATAAATGCTTCAGCTTCTGAATCTGGTTAAAATGAAACATTTTATTTTATTTTGAATAGATCAATGATTATAATGAAATGTTTTTTTATTTTGAATCGATCAATGATTATTATGATTTTTTTTTTTTATCCAGACTCTGGATATTTTGGCGTTTCATTCCTTCTCTTTGTCCTCTGACTATGTCTTGACCCTTCACTGTCTTTAATTGACCTCGTACATCATTTTTCAAGCTGTGGAAAACTATAATGTCCTTACCCAACTGGACTATCTCCTTCAATTTCAAATCAGGGACTGCTCGATTTGATATATAATTCCCTTCTTGAAAACGAGTGGATCTAGCAAGACAAGTTAGTGTGTGGTTGATTTGCAGGTGAAGGATGATGTCACGCCAAGTTCTAACGGTCTAATGTTTAAAAAAATAATAAAAAAATAATTTAAATGATTAATGGTCGTTTTTTGGGGGCGCGAGGAACTGGTTTGGGTAAACCCCCTCTTTTCCCTGAAATGAACATGGTGGTGCCACGTAGTCCCAAACGAAAACCATGGTTTTCATTTTGGCCCGCTCTCCCAATTTTATCCTCCGTGTAAATTCTCACCCTGAAATCTTCCTCGACCATCAATCTTGGTATCTCATGATCTGTCATGTGTCAGGATCGATCGACTACTTTTCTGTTTTGTGGGGGCACGAGAAAGTGGTTTGAGAAAACCCTATTTTCGTTCCGCAATGCACCTGGTGAAGGCACGTACTCTAGAGAGAAAATCACAGTTTAAATTGTGGGACTGCTATTAAAAGTTAAACCTCGCGCAACTTCTCCCCCTGTAAACTCTCTCAGCCATTGATCTCGAGAGAAGGTATGTGGAAACAGATACCACAGTTTGGAGACTGGGAACTTCATAAGGTTGGAGAGTACGGACATCCCAAAACTTTCGAAGCCCGGAGTTCCGTAATAAATCCTAGTCATCGATTTTCAAGAAGTCATGGACCGTAGATGTTGTTGCAATCTGTGATCTAGGTAACCCTGTTATTTTAGCGCCATGCTAAAGTTTATCTATCTTCCAACTCTAAAATCCTTTTAACCATGTTTAGAGATGGTGACAATTTGGAATTTAGGAGATTTGAATGCTGAGCAGGAATACCTTCCAGAGAATGATCTTCCGAATCTTACATGGTGACCTGACATCATTGTGTTGACATGTCATGGAAAGAAGAGTGACATGTGTCACGTGGAAATGGGCGATTGACGTGACTAAATGACTAGAAATGAGTGCCACATGTCAACTCCCGATGGATGTTGCGTGTCTCTGACGGATGAATGCCATACGTCTAAACTGAGGAGTGCTAAGTGTCTTCGGCATTTTGGCATTTTAGCGTTCGAGAGTGTATGTTTTCTTTGAATTGAAAATTCCCAAAGTGGTATGGGACTAGAGTGACATGGCGTCCTGATGTCATTTCGGCATTTCGACACTATGACATTTTGACACTTGGGCGTTTTTTCTGGTCATTAAGCCTTGTATGATTTTGAAACTTCGAATGCGCAAGAGCCATTAATATGAACTGTACATGGGATCTCCACTGTTGAAAATTGAACCTGTCTTTTTGCTTGTATTTCAAGCCCAACGTGGACTCCTTTGGAAAAATTAATACAATTTAGCATGTGATAACAAAATCAACTTTGAAAAAAGGGCGCTTCCAACTCACTACGCATTTTTGTAGCACACCCTTGTCTTATTCTCCTTTACCATAATTCACCATCATCAACTGATGTCATATCTTTCATTGTTTTTAGTACCCTTGTCTTTAAAAACAAATATTGAGATTTGGTCATTTATGAGCTTCCTAACTATTTATCAAGTTGAATTTTTCATCCTAAGCTTGGCGCTGCTGAAATCACTAGTTTAGATAAATTTGTAGATTACGCTACGGGATCGACTATTAGAGGTTCATTGGAGACTAAGGTGGATGTAGCAGTTCCATAGCTCGCTGCAGATATTCCATCATTAGCCACAACCTCCAGTTATTTCATGAGTCTTTTCAGCTGCATGGGAAAGTGTTAAGATACACCTGCCTCATCTTTTGGTAGCACCTAGCGCTACAGACTGCATCCTCTCTCGTCCATTTGAATCTGTAGCTCTTCTTCCATAAACTTCATATCCATTTTCCAACTAAATTTCACCTATGCTAAGTTCAAGCCATTTTTCTTCAGAATCTTGAATTCCCATTCATTCACTTAGATCTTCTGTCCACACTGTGCTAAAGAAAGTCGCTTCCAAAACTATGTTATAGATCCCTGTCCCAATGCTTCGTTTTCCTTGAATTTATCAGTGCAATCATCTATATTCACAAGATCCATGCTTTAGCCTCCCTTATTCACTATGTCATCCTATGTTTTTATCTCAAAGTCTACTGGAAGTGAGGAGGATATCATTCCCTACCTTTTAAATCTTTGATGACCATTGTATGGTGGCATAAAACTAAGAAGTGCATCCATGTATACCTTTCTTCAGAGTTTATTTCTCTCATTTAAAAAAAAAAAAAAAAACCATCAGACCAATCTATTGTTAATTCAAAAGTGAGTTGGAAGAAAACCATTGAGAGAGAAACCATTAGCCACTGTCAATTCTCATAGATATTTGCCTTTGTTTGGTTCATTTATCCCTCATTGCATCATATCCCTTGAACCCATGTTTATATCCATGGAGTCACCTCAAAGGAAGAAGTCTCACAAGGGAGGGAGTGTGGTCAGGACTGAACCTTCTGACATGCACTTGTTTGATGTTGATCCAATGGTCAGGGAGGTTCTCCAAAGTGTTGGTTGCCTCTCTTTTTGTTAAAACATATAGAGGGGACACCCTGCAGTATCAAGGAAGTTTGCATTACACATTGATGGCATTAATACCAAGGTGGGAAACCTTGAGTTTGAGGTATCCGAGGTGTCTATTGCAGCAGCCACTGAGATAACTAATACTGGTGAGAGGTAGTTCAAATCCATGATCCTCAATGTTTCCTTTTCCAAGGACTTCCTCAAACCAGACTATCATAAAGACAGTTTTTCTAAGGGAGTACCTTGGATCCACCTAGTTGAAGGCTTTGATAAAATGATGAATATCATCCAAAGATATTTCACATGTGAGGGGAGGTTTAACATGATATATCGGTATCATATAAGACTCTTTCTACATTTCATTGGTAAGGATTCAATGAATATCCATTTTATCTATTAAGGAGTATGGTAAATACGTTTGATAGAGTACAAGCCAAGTCCAAGGTTGTGGACACTAGTGTCTTCCACTCTGGGTTGATCAGGATGTTGGTGATGAAAGACTTGAAGAAAAGGAACATTCCTTGGGAATAGTTCATTGTCTCTGCCCATATGCAACTAGATATAGCCTCTACCCCTCAATATAGGATACAAATCCCTTTTCCATCTAGTATTGTTTCCCCAGCAAGAACAAGTAGGAAGAGAAAAGGAAAACCCACTACTCAAGACAAACAAACCCCTAAAGAAATTGAAGAAGAAAAGATGGAGGTTCATCAATGCGCACAGATATATTTTTCACGTCCTCCTTCACTTGAATTGGAAGAAGTCCCTTCATCCACCAAAACCACAGTCAATATGGGAAGGAAATTGCATTTCCCTTCACCTGCTCTAGCAGCTAAGATCAAAATCAGGAATCCTTTTGCTAGATCATCAGCCCACAAGGAAGTTGTTGAAGAAGAAGTTTTACCCAAGGCTTTGGTTGCAAGGAAAGAGAAAGATAAGTGTAAAGGCATTGAGAAGCCTATTGAGGTGATAGACAGAGCCTCTTTTTAGTAGAAAGATAAAGGTAAAGCCACTGAGAAACCTATTGAGGTTATCAACATCGGCACTCCACCTAGTAATACCACTTTCAAAAGATTGATCAAAAAACTCAGGGATTGATGCAGGAGTATCATAAGCAAGCATGCGTGGAATGAGAATTGAACGCCTAGGAATCATTTCAGAACATTAAAACATTGGCAGTTACTATGAATCTTTCAGATCTGATCGAAAAACAAAAGAAGATCAAACGCTTGGAAGGGAATGATCACGAGTGATCTGGGAGTTTCACTCCTAGTCTTGAATGTAACTGAACTTAGATATCAGCTAGGTTTTTTTTTTCGAGTAGATGAGTAGTTGGGGGGGGGACCCTAAGAACCCTCTAAGATAAATAGAGGTTTTGTATGCCCAAATGGGGTTGTTGCAAGTTAGTAGGAAAATTTTGAGTTTTAGTTGTTGTTGTTTGATCATAGTTGTAGCCATTTTATTTCTAAATGAATATAAGAGAGGAAAATTGATCCAATGTGGGATGTTGTTATTGTTTTGCAATTCCCTTTTATTATTGTTTTCATGAATGAATGAATCTCGTTATGAGTGTATGAAATCATGGATGTTAGAATACACTTCAATTGTTTTCTCTTCATCGAGTCTATGCAAGGTATGCACACAGTCCGCAAGGAGTACGTTGACAGAGTATGTTTGGACTCATAAGCTCAAAATAGATAGGGTAAATCTTCCTTTGCAAGGAGTGCAAAGTGACTGCTGCAAGGTGTGCACAGTTGTCCGCAAGAAATCAAATATTTCATAAGAATCTGTTGCAAGGAGTACATAGATCCAAAATTCAACTAAGTGTCAAAGTGACTCTTTAGTAAGTCAAGAGAGAAGAAGGAGAGAGAGATCGGAATGGATAGTGTTTTTCATAAGTGCATGAGAGGTCCATGAGATAGATTTGTAGGAGGAACAAAGGCCAAGGCCTTTGAATACTTAGAAATATTCTAAGTCAAAGGAATTCAAAATCTCAAGAGGAAGAGCGATAGCAGTCGTTGGATCAAAACTCAGAGGACAAATCGTCATCTGATCAAGGCAAGGTGCATGAGCCTTAGCACTTTTCACACGCAGGAGGGTGAGCTACCAAAGTTATGAAGTCCTAAAGAAATTTGGGACCGTCCATCATCAAGGAGGGATAGGTGGCACGAGATCCGCAACTTCAGAATTTTGTGGACAAGGAGGAGAAAAATCATTGAAGGAGATCTTGACCGTTGATCGAGAAGAGAGTCAAAGGACTGTTGATTTGGTTGAAAGGACAAAAGTCCCAAAGTGGCAGAAGAACCATTGATTGAGGAGGACACACAGCAACCAATCTATGATTTTGGAGAAATCCCTCCAAAAGAAATGAAAGTTTGAGAATTGAAACTCCCAAAGTCGGGAGAGCCGAAGAGACGAAGTCAACATCAATCGTTAGATCGAGAGGATAGGTGGCATGGATATGGGGATTTCATGTATAGACCTAAAGTAAACGTCGATCATCAGATTGTCTGAAGTAGATATGAACCGTCAGATCTAGATAAAATATGGCGTGAATCTATGGATTCCGGGTGTTGTATTATTTTCATCACTTGAATGAGCAAGAGAGGGACACTTGCAAGTACAGTTGGGTTAGCTGAATAGGAAAAAATTTAGTGTATGAATCAAATGACTCAATCACATGAAATAAACAAACAACTAAGCTAATAACAACTAAAGAAACAAAACCAAAGTGAATAAGGAAATTAGAACCAAAATCAACCAAACAATTGACCAATATTCATGCCACCAATGGCTAGATTGTATTAGTCGGCAAACACCAAAGAGAAAGGGTGACTTATGGGTCCCCTCTTCCTCCAAGGGAGGGCTCTTGAATTCCCTATGTGAGAGATCTTCTTACAAATGGAAAACTAAAAGGAAATGGTGAATAAATACAAAGCTCATTCCCCCAAGAGGTGAGGTGAATATCTCAATGAAATGATACTAGTATGCTCCAAGAAGGAAAGAGGTTCCTTGTAGGAGACTAGAGGAAGCATAACAATGCAAATTGATTCTTGAAAATATAGTGCACCCATGGCCTTCTTTTATAGAAAATATTCGAGGCATTATCCAAGTGGTCTTTAGTGTGAACAAGGGGTCCTTTAGGGCACCCTTAGGTCTTTAACCAACCCCCCACCTAGATTTAGTTAGGATTTGAGGGTCAAATCGACTTAGGAGTTGAACCAAAAGTGTGTGGGAGGCCGACCAGAATCATAAATGTGTTGTTCTCAGTTGTGCGCGATGTTTTGCATACACAGATGTGCATCGGTCCGATATGCGCTTTTCCTGCATTTTCGACTGGCACACATGCACGTGCTTCCTTTGTATTATGAGAGAATGTCAATTTTATACCCAGATTTATAGTTTTTTCCCATTTGGAAATGCATTTTTTGGGCCATAAATGAACCAATAGGTGTTTTGAGATGTTGGATTCCTGTAACCATTTGCAGATGAAATTTCAGTGATAAAAGATGCCCCTTGATGTGTGAGGTTAGGAGCATACATATAGTCTAAATACATCAATGTTTCTTCTACTGAGAGTACCATTGTAAGAAGGAGTGCTGAGAGGAATTTTAAGAGCGATCTATTGGAGGGAGAGGGGAACCTGTGGGACCCAAACCTTTCGCGAGGTGTGGGGAAAAGTAAAAAAATACATACAAACAAGGCGGGCATGCCCCATGCTCGTGTCATGTAACTAAAATGTGTAAGACAGTAACTAAACTTGTATGCTGATGTAGAGAACTGCAGCGCCCTCTGGGGTGGTTTGATAATGGAATATGACAATTATGATGGTGAACATACTTTGAAAAGAGGCAATGACACATGTACGAAGTGTCGATGATTCACAGGCATTGATGGCCCGAGCAATTTCATAGGTCTTCGGCTAGTATAAAACAACTGCAATAGTTTCAAAGTAAGACCCACCATAACATGAGATGGTGTTGAAGTCAAATGTTATGGGGTCAATGACAACAAAGAGAAATAATGGTTCTCCCTGTGTCATCCGAGACTCCTCATTGTAAAGGTAATGAGAGTCAAGATACTGTCACCCTTCTGAAAACTATGTTGATGTCGATATAAAAGGGAGACGTGAAACCAAGAAGCAAAGGGCTTCATGAAACCATGGGATGAGATCAAGAACTAATGAGGAACATGGACAAATTCAAGATGTGGTGAGAATCAAGGCTTCCCTTGGTTGGGGATATATGTGAAGGATGAGTGGCAACAACCATGAAACTGGATCTAGCTTTAGGGGGACGAATAGACATGGGTTTAAATTGTTCTAGAGGCGTGACAAAGTGAAAATACTCAGAGATCAGGGGTACATGGACTGTGGGATACTCGGGGTGTATGGACGATGTCAACAAGAGTAGAATGTAAAGGAATTCCTCTACCAAGGGCGACATGGTTTTCCTTGCCTGAAAAGGAAGGTCACGATAGGCGACAACAAAAAGCTATATAAATGTTGGAAACAAAGGCTTTGTAAAATTACTGAATGAATAAAGAATCAGGTGGGATAAACATGCAGAGATAGAAAAGGGTGCCCTAGTGCAAGATGGCTTGGCCTATGAGGGCACAAGTTGTATGGAGAAGTGGCAGAGGGTAGGGGTCCCATGGGTGGGTTTTTGTATGAGGTAAATGAATGGACAGAAATTTGCAGATGGGAAAATTGATTGTGGATGAAATGGAAGGTTAATGGTACTACGGGGGTGCAGTCAGAGTGAAACTGTGATGATATATCCTAGGAGTCCATTGGGAAAGATAGGAAAATGAGGAGAAGGAGTATGTGGTTGATTCTCAAATATGCATAAGACTAATGGGACTCCCATCCCTAGGGGGTGAAAGAAGCATGAGTGTCAAAAGTGCCAAAGGAGACTATAAATGGGACAACTCATGTAGGAGAGAGTGCTACCAGTTGACAGTAACGAAATGTAGTGGAGGTGATAGTACTGGAGAGATGGATATGAGGATCCTACAGGAAAATGTTGGAGGGTGTGACTAGGAGATGCAATTGATATTCAGAGGGAATGATTACATGCCAGTGTCGATCATATACTTGAAGAGGTTGCATAGATGCGTGATGACCAAGTACCTGAACACATGAAAACCGAATACCTGACATGAACAATATCTGAAGAGAAAGAACATATAACAATTATTCTATAATGTTGAGCATGAGCATCCGTACCTTGGAGTGATGTGAGAAAAATGCTCCCTTGGGGGCGAGGATGGATGGTGAGATGTATAGAGAATTTTCGTATTTTTTATAGGCCAGTGAGCCCATTTTGTATAGGGTGGTTTGACACCTATTTTGTACCTACAGGGATGAGGGGGTTCACTTGCCTATGGGCGATCTACATGTTGTACTATTTTTTGTAAACATTTGATGTCACATTGATCGATATATATATATATATATGGATATACATTTTTGGGATCGTTGTGATGTTCACATGTGATGATGTTTTGCAGTACGTTTTATGATGTCTAATCTATATGTTGTGACATATTTTTGATGATTTATGTATGTGTAATGGTGTCTTGATGTGATAAATGCCAATCTAACACTAGGTTAGCCATATTATCTGCTATTTTATTGAATTTTCATGGAATATGTGTAAATGTGATTGAATCAAAATGTCGAGATAAAATTTTAACTTGCAGGTATTTGTGGAAGAGGCAAGGATCACGGACATGGTACACATTGTTGAGTTGTAGGACAACAAGTTGGGAATCTAATAATACACTAATGTGGCAAATATGGTGATGATCGGCCTCAGAAAGGAGGCCAATGATGGTTGTGTATTTGTCTTGGTTATTGGTTGTTGAGCCCAAACATATGACGTTGGAGTGGAGCAGTTTATGTGAGGGGGTATAGAGGGCCCAAGTGACCGAAGCGATATTTTGTGTCCATCGACTAGCTTCGTCAGTGTAACCAATGTGGTAGGCCGATGGAGGAGGCATATGTTAACAACACAAGTGGTATATCAGACATAAGGCATGGGGAAAAAAAGAAGATTAAAAGCTCTACAAAACGTGTACAAGAAAGAAAAATCCTAGTGTAGAATGACTACACTCAGGCGTAAAATTTCTTTAAGTACAACTCGTTGACAGGTTCTTTGAGAGGGTATCCTTTGGGAGAGGCCAGGATGTATGTGCCTTTAGTGAGGCAATGTTGGATGATGTAGGGTCCATGCCATAATGACTCAAACTTTCCATGGCCAAGTGTATCGTGAGTGATATCATAGGAAAGGACGAGGTCTCCTTCGTTAAATGAACGAAAGTTGACATCGCGGTCAAAGGTGGCCTTCGACCATTTTTTGGCTGCCTCATTGTTCTGTAAGGAAGAACGATGGTATTTATCCAATGACTCTACATTCAACAAGTGCTGCTCCATTGGAGCAATGTCAGGTAATAGCTCGATAGCGATGTGTAATGTGGGAATTTTGCACTCGATAGGGAGAGTGGATTCGACCCCATGGAGAATGGTGTAAAACCAGTGGAATTTTTAACTGTCGTGTGATAAGCCCATAGTGTTTAAAAAAACATATGATGCCAATTGGTCTTAGGTTTGTTGACAGTATGGTGCAACATGGTTTTGAGGACCTTGTTGACCGCCTCTACCTATCCGTTGGACTGAGGGTAGTAGGGTGAGGCAAACTCGTGAGAAAAGACTAATTTTGAGGAAAGTTCAACGAAGAGATCATTCTCAAATTGTTTCTCATGATCAGAGACTAGTTGTAGTGGTACTCCAAAGTGGGAGATGAATTGATTAAATAAAAAATGCATCACAGTGTCAGTGGTTTTGTTAAAAGTAGGCATGGATTCACCCCATTTGGTGAGTTAATTGACTACCATGACAATGTACTTGTGTCCATTGCGAGATGGAGGGTTTCAATTCATGAAGGCAATGCCCCATTTGAAAAAGGGGTCCGCAGTGATGACTGGGTGTAGGAGAGCGGGTGGTGCACTAGCTTTGTTTGCATAAAGCTAGCATTTGTTGCACCATTTCACAGCATGGATGCAGTCATGAAACAATGTGTGCCAAAAGTAGCCTTCTCGAATGATTTTCTGGGTGGTCAACATCCCTGAGAGGTGGCCACCGTGAGTGTCACTTTGGCAATCATTTAGGACTTTGTCAGATTCGTCGATGGTCAAACATCAACAGAGCACGATGTCGACCCCTCATTGATATAATATTCCACCGATAAGGAGATATTGAGGGGCCTGACGGTGAATCTGTCAACGATCGTCTAGTGAGATATGGGATCAAATATTTTGTGTGCGAAGGTAGATGAGGAGGTCGTCATACCAGGGGTCATTAGAGGGGATGTAGAAGAGGTGTTCGTCGGGAAAATCCATGTTGATGGGTGAACTAGTAGTATTTGAGGGAAATGTTGTAATGATTTCGGCGAGAATGAGTGATTTATTTCTTTGGGAGTTGAAAACTCTAGGTCGTACTCCTGAAGGATGATGATCCATCGTGAAAATTTTCCATTAATTTGTCAGTGACTAAGAAAGTACTGCATGCAGTTGGAATCTACCACGAATTTGGTAGTGTGACGCAAGATATAATGGCACGGTTTCTGGAATGCGAGGACAACTACAAGGGTGAGTTTCTCTTCATGATTTTACTTGAGGGGTGGCCCCGAAAGGTTTTTACTGATGTAGTAAATTACATGTTTGGAGCCATCATCCCTTAGCTAGACAAGAACTCCTGCTACTGAGATGGTTGAGGTCGATAAGTAGAGAATGTAGTCACGATCATAGTCGGGTAGACTAATCAAAGGGGCATTGGAGAGCGTCACTTTTAGATCATCAAAAGCGGTTTGGGCATGTTCATCCTATTATCACTCCAGGAAACTCTTCTAGGTTGTAGATCAAAGATGCCTGGTAACTTAACTATTATGTCAATGGTTCACTTAATGATGGATGTGTGGTTGGATCAAGATGAATATCTAACTTACTGTATTGTATCTTCAAGACAGTCTAGGTATATTCAAATGATACAAGGATTTCAAGAGCTATTACGAAATAGTTGAGTGTAAAATGGATTGAGAAACTGATTAGTTAACCAGGAAATACATAAAGAAATATATATGATAGGTTAACAAATAGTATTGTATACTTATGACTCTTTTCTTAACAATCAGATAGTGAGATGACAATCACTTATGGATCATATAAACAAAGATAAAGAATGGCATTCAAATCATAAGCATAGAACAAAAATGAAAAGAAGGTCTGACAATGGCAATGAAAGAAGATGGTAGGCTAAATATATATTAGAAAGTGTCTGCATTACAATAAAAGTATAGTAGAACTCAAAATCGAACCCTTGGTTTCTCAAATGTTTTTGGCTTTATAGTCTTTACAAACAGTATCTAGATCCTAGGATACTGGATCGGATTTACCAAAAATAGAAAGTCAATAAATGACCCAAGAAAATAGGCAAAGATCCTATAAAATAGGTCATTTCACGATATTAGGTACTCTTCATGTCCTTCAAACTCTTCAGCAGATGTATTAAGCCTTCCAAGACTGATGGATCTTCATAAGATATGAGAGAAGTCGAAAATGCCACTTGTTGGCAAGAAAATTGTTTTCCCCCAGAAAATAGCTAACCAATTTGGCCTTTTCGCCTTGTTGAGCATCTCCAAAATCAAAATAGACCCTTGATAAGGATGTCTTTAATTATTATCTATTGATTGGAATTGTTCCTGAGGCATTTGGATAAGAATAACTTGGATTTGTGCAAAAACACTACCTTTCTTCCCTGTCAGTGCTTTCAGTGGTTAGAATAGACAAAATATCAGTCGGTTAGCGACCGAAAGCTCGACTTTCGGTGGCTAATGAACAATTGAAATGTTCTCCTAAGCCACCGAAAGTTATGTCTTAGTGAAAATTAACAAAATTGCAAAATACCTTTTGTCTTAGCTTAAAACACCTTATGGTTGATGGAATAAAGCCTCTACATCTTGATCAATTTCTGGAATCGTTGTAGGATTGTTGACTGCCTATGGATCATTCGGATGGATGGCTTCATCTGGTAAGGTTTCAAGATTAGCATGTTTTTGAGGCTGAGGTCTTGAGGACCTATTTTGAAACCTTAATGACCTAACCATTTTCTTCAAATGCATAGATACTCTCCACAGACCGTTGTAGTCTTTTACAATCTTCTTCTTCTTCTTCTTTTCTTTTATACTTTCATGTGCCAATCTTTCTAAGGTTGCATTGGTCTCTACAAAATTCTTTGATATAATTTCATATCTGGTTTTAATTACTCTCTCTAGCACTTCCTGTTGCTCTATCTTCTCTCTAAGTTTTTTAATCTTCTTTGATCTATTTTTCTTTATCTTGCTAGATGATGCCTCTGCATCTTGCATTTCATGCTCCTCTTTGGGTGTAGGTGATGGAATATCTCCATACCTCATTGTGAATGGATTTACATACACTGTATATTCATGTCCCGTGGTAGATGGATCTTCATGCCTTGTGGTATCTGGATCTTCATGCCCTGTTTCAACCTGGTGCTCTTCATCCCCTGTTTCAACCTGGTGCTCTTCATCCTCTGACTCTGTATAGGGGAGATTAAGAACCCTCTTGTTTACTGGGGGCTCTACTGCCTTCTCTGCCTCCTTGCTAAACTCCAATTTTTTCTTAGTCCTTCTAGGCTTAGAGGATGGAGAGGGATGATCAAATGCAACTGGAGAGATGGCTCTCCTCTTCCTCTTTCCACTTCTGGGAGTAGAAGACTTCCTTGAAGAAGGACTATTCTTATCTTTTGGTTGTACATCAGTCTGAAATTCATTCCAAAGCAAGAAGTAATTCCATTCTTTGTTCCTTCTTTGCAGTAGCTCACAAACCAAAAGCTTAATGAAACCATGATGAGATAATCGGCCTGCAACTTTGCTTGGCTTTGTCTTGACTTGATGATTCATATTAGTCAAGCTTCTGTGGAGGTAATAGGGTAGATTGAGTGGGCTTCCACCAGTGAAATGGTTCATGAGTTTAAAATGGTATATCATCACCCTATTGTATCTACCTTCACAAGTTATATAAACAAGAATGGATTTTAATAAATGTTGTCATTCCTCTTCAAGAAAATACATAGGAATGTCTTTCTTCCATACCAAACACTTGTGCTCTGGTTTCAAATAGGACCTGAATCCAATATGCTTTATGACAGTGGTTTTGAACCCATTTTCTCCTGTCCTGGGAACTTTTGTCACTCCATCTATGAGGGCTTCATCCACCTAGAATTCATCTTGACCGATGACTTCTTTTCTTCCATCGAAATTAAGAGAAAAATCTTATGCCACCTGTTGGTGAGAGCTCTGCAATTTTTTACAAAATATTTTGCAACCTGTCTCCCTGAAAAAGTTGACATATTTCCGGGTGCAATTCCAGGTAACTAATATCATCAACCTCCTTCCTCATAGTTGGTCCTCCTTTCTTCATTTGTTGAAATTTTCCTGTACACCTGCAATTGGAAAATCAGGATTGGAGAAAAACTACACAGCGTAGAAATAGGAGGGTTTGGCTCGGCTGTAACAGGGACAAGAAGTATGGGGTATGCATTAAGGAGTGGCGTTTATTACAAGGGATGCGAAAGAGCGACTTAAGATTTGAAACAATCATGATTGGTAACTAAAGGATGGGAAGTACACAGCCACATGATTTGATGAAACATCAACTTGAAAATATTTGATATATCACGCAAAGATGAGATCCAAGTCTCTAAACGGTTTTCCTCCTGTCTTTTTGATGGCCAATTGAAATTATAAAACCTCAATCCTGACGGTTTAGGTGTGTGAAAGGACATGCTGACTCATTCCAAGCTCCTACGATTTTGGTGGCTAAAATAGCCCCAAATTTCTCATTTAAGCTACCGAAAGCTAAGGCTTTCAGTGGCTTAGAAGCACTTTTGTAGAAGCACTTAACCATCGAAACGTGTGATTTGAACTTTTTGAAATAAAAACCAAAATTAATGTTTTTCAAACTTTATTACAAACATAAGGCTCTCAAAAATGAACCTTAAAATTTTTAGAAAAGTATTTTTCAATGAGTCCCTATCACCTAAATGAACAAAACTGATAGTGTTATTTTAGGAGATAACATCTCGCTCCTTCTGGGGATGAAAACCTCCTTGTGAGGTTTCAAGAACTTTATTGACTCAGTAGGCTTCCTATCACCTAAGACTCAAAACTGACTTGACTCAGTGGCCTTCCTATCACCTAAGACTCAAAACTGACTTGACTCAATATTTCATTGGTCATGGAGTTATTTTGACACACTAACTGAAAAATAAAAACTTAAATCAAAATATTTACAAAAATAGTTGAAGGCTTAAGAAAGCCTTATGAAAAATAAATTTTGAGAAATCACCCATTAAACGGGCCACCTGAAACTTCTTCACCTGATAGACTTTGGAGAACAAAGGTATTGTTCGGTTGTACTGTTGATATGACAAAAGTCCATATCCAAAGAGAATCAAACTTTCCATGTTTTCCCTTTTCCTGCCTTGCTGCATCCCATTTCATAACCAAATCTCCTGCTTTGAAATTATCCACTTTAACCTTCATGTTAAAAATTTATTTCATTCTCCTCTGATGAGCTTATGTTTTCTCCAATAATTGTTCTCTATTTTGTTGCAATTCAACCAAATTTAAAATCCTTTTGGTAAGGTCATTTGGTTAAGATTGTATTTCTTGAAAGAATTTGGCAACTGGCAAAGAAATTTGGATAGGAAATACAACTTCTGTGCCATAAACCAACTTAAAAGGTGATGTGCCAATTGTTTTTTTATTAGTCACTCTATCAGCCCACAAAGGAAACTTCAATTTTGAATCCCATGCCTTTGTATTCTGTTCAAGTAACTTTTTAATTATCCTTACCAAACTCTTGTTTGATGACTCAACCAAACCATTTCCCTATGGATAATAAGAAGTGGATTGTACCAACTGAATTCCCATTTCCTCACATAGTTTAATGACTAAGTTTTTGTCATTGAAAGAAGCAGCATTATCAGTTACTAACTTCTTGGGACAGCCAAATATTGAAAATATATGATCCTATAAGAAATTCATGATAATAGTATGATTGGCATTCCTGGTAGGGATAGCTTCAATCCATTTAGTAAAGTAATCAGTAGCAACAAGGATCCATCTATGTTGATTACTGGATGGTGGATGAATTTCCCCTATGAAATCTAAGCCCCACTATTGGAAAGGTCCTATGACAACAACTGGTTTAAGGGGAAGAGATTTTAATTGATGTTTACCTGCAAATCTCTGACACTTGTCATATGTTTTTACAAAAGTATGCACATCAAAAAATAAGCAAGGCCAATAGTATCCAGCCTTCAAAATTTTGTTTGCAATAGTCTTCCAATAGTGATGTCCTTCACATTCACTGTTATGAAACTCTGTCATGATTTTGACTGATTCCTCTTTGTTTACATACCTCAATAGTATCCCTAATGGATCTTTCCAAAACATCTTATTGGCTATACAGAATTTAATATCTTTGAGTTTTAAAGCTCTTACTTGAGTTTTTGTCAAATCTACTGGAGATGATAATTTCTACGGAAAATATATAACATGATTGTACCACTCACAGTCAACTAAGTGAGAAGAAACCTATAAATTATCACCACCTCTGTCTGCTGTAATCTGAATGTTCTCTACATTTGTGCCCACAATATTTATCTCAACAATCTTACAATTGTCTTCTGCGAGGAGTTTAGCAAGTCCTTGACCCTTCACAAGCTTTACTGGCTTGATCTCAATATCAAATTCAATCATTTTAGAAATCCACTTGCTCCTCTTACAATCAATGTCAGGCTGAACAAGGACATCTTTCACAGAACTTGAGGGAACATATGCTATTACCTTGGCCTGTAGTATATAGATCCTGAACGCTTTGAGTGATTTGATTAGTGCATAGGCATGTTTTTCAATCGGGTCATACTTAACTTCAGAATCCCTCAAAACCTTGATGTAAAATGCTACTGTCTGCTTGTGCCCATCTTCATTATTCTATAAAAACACTGTTGCAATTGTAGCATTAGAGGCAAACGAGAAAATATAAAAATCTTGACCAAAATTTGGGCTAATTAAGACAAGGGTTGTCATAATAGATTTTTTGATAGATTCAAAAGAATTTCTAGCTTTTTCTGTCCACTTTACTTTAGAATCTTTTCTCAACATGCATTTGATATATTTGGCAAGCTCAAAATTTTTTGAAATAAACCTCCTGATGAAATTTATGGTTCCAAGAAAAGATTGGATATCTTTCTTGGATATTGGGAGAGACAATTTTTGAATTGCCTCCACTCTTGAAGGATCTATCTTCACTCCATCTGCAAACACAATATGCCCAAGAAAATTACCTTCTCTGAGTGAAAAGTGAGACTTCTTGGGGTTTAAAGAAATTCCATACTTTCTACATTTTGGGAATTTTTTTCTTAAATGTTGCAACTGATCTTCATCATTGTATGAAAAAAATGTGATATCATCAAGACAAATCAGAGCAAATTTGTCTTTCTCTCCCACAAATGCAATATCCATTTCCCTCTGGAATGTCTCTCCCACATTCATTAGTCCGAATGGCATTTTTTCGTACATAAATGTACTCCATGGTGTAGTAAATGTCGTTTTTTCCCTATCATCTGGATGGACTTCAATTTGTTTATACCCCGAGAAGCCATCAATGAATGACATGACACTTGGTCAAGAAAATTTTTGTAGAATATGTTCCATCTTGGGCAATGGATAATTATCCTTTCTAGAGCATTTGTTCAAATTTCTAAAGTCTACACAGAGTCTAATCTCACCATTTTTCTTTCTAGCAGGAACAAGGTTGGCAATCTAGTCAGAGTATCTAAGAGGGATGATGATCTTGGCCTCCAACATTTTTTTGATTTCTTTCTCCATAATGAGAAACAATATTGGACTGAATGATATGAGTTTTTTTCTAAATGGTTTTGTGTCTTTGTTTAAAGGAATTTTATGTTGTATGATATATGTATTGTATGTCTTCAATTCACTATACTTCCATGCAAATATATCAGAAAATTCCTTTAACAACTCACCATATTCAGATTTATGTTTATCATTCAAATGAGAAGCTAAGTTGACATACTTTGGACTTTCTTCATTTGCTACATTAAACTGGAACACATCAGAATCTTCCTCCTCCTTTTCTAGTTTAATGGCAACGTCATTATGATAAAAAAGTCTCTCTAAAGGAACCAAACCTTTGGGGATTCGGTTGGTAGAGAGCTGCACAATTTCATGCGCTCCAATTTTGTTTCTGAACTTAGGCCTATGAGCTTCTTCATCATGCTCATTATCTTGATCAATTTGTAAATCTGAAAACTCATCCATCACTCCTAAAAGTCTTCTTAACTCTGCATCATCTTCGAATAATTTCTATAATTTAGCATTATCAAGTAAAGAAGACCTATACTTTACCTGAATCTCATAATTCAACCTTGGAGGCAAAGGAGGTATGAAAGTACTAGATGAAATAGCCAATGAATCATCCAACTGATTCATGGCTCTAGGAATGTATGAGATTTTGAATTCAGTGAATGTAGCAATCAGATTCAAAACCTCATCTCTGTAAGATTTCAGCCTCACATGCTTGGGTTGGAAAGACTTGTTTACCTGTTGAATGATTAAATCAACATCTCCATGTGCTTGCAGCCTTTTAATTTTCATTTCTTTTGCATCATTCAATCCCAAGAGCAAAGCCTTGTATTCTGCAATATTGTTTGTGACCTGGAAATCAAGCTTGAATGACAAATGTGTAGTTTCTTTAGATGGTGAAATCAATACAACCCCTACTCCAACAATCTCTTTAGTACATGCCCCATCAAAGAACATACTCCAAATATCATCTTCTCCTACTTATGTGGACTGAACTATAGGATTTTTAAGTAACAAAGTATCTGATAATGAATCATCAATTTGTAATATGCAAGATCCCATACTTGTGTCAACTGAGTAAATAGGATGGTTGGCTAGATTTTGTTCGTCCCTGATGATGTAGGCAAGTTGTGACTCTCTGTATAGTCTCTTATTTACTCCTCCAAAAAAAGGAATAGTAGCATATTAAAGGTCCATTTGAAGGGTTAATCCTAACCTCTTCATCCATGATCTTGATAACAAACATCTGAATTTGGGTGGAATATCTGCTACAATTACATCCATGATCATAGTTTTGATAGGTGATTGAGTTAAAGTTACTGGAAGATCCTTGATTAACCCGAGGCATTTAAATTTTCTAGAGTCAAATGAGAAAATATCATGGTAAGTTTTGGTAACTTCTAACCCAAGCTCGTCCATCACTACCTTTGGCATCAGATTATGAGAGGCTTCAGAGTCTAGCAGGCAGTTATGCAGTGTTTTGTCATCAATGTTCAGAGAGATATAAAAAGGTAGACAACTTTCATCTCTATCCTCAATCATTTGTCCTAAGACAATAGTGGGCTTGTCATCAAATATATTAAGGATATCAGCAGAGGAAGATATGGATTTGGGGTCAAGAGTCTTGAGGATATCTTTCTTAAATGATTCATTCTTCATTAACTCAACCAAAGGGATGGGGATTTTGATTTTCTTTATCTCATATTCAAAATTGAAAGAAGAGGAGGTTTTATCATAAAGTTTTACCTCATTTGAAGGAGTTTTCAAAGTACTCTACTAATCATCAGGGATCTGATTTTTTTGAATTTGTTTCTTGGCAGGGGCAACCTTTTTCTTAGGAGGAGCTGGTGTATTCACATTTGAAGAGGCTACCTACTGGTCATTTGGTATCTGATCCTTTTGAATTTGTTGCTTGATAGGGACAAAATTTTTCCTAGAAGAAGTTCGTGCACTCTGTTGGGCAGTGTTGGACTTAGATATGAGATATCTATTTGTTCTTATCATCCATCTGAAAAAGGCCATTATCAGTAGAATTTTCATTTATCTGTACATTCATTAATGCCTCTTCATAATCATGTTGTGTTAGATAAGATTTTGCTGCATCATCTCCAACGCAGTGAATATTATCTTCTTTTTCTTCTTGAAAATCATCTTCATATTCCTCCATCACAATGTTTTGGAGAGGGGCTCTAACCTTCTGATCTTATGTGGGATTTCGCTCTCTTCTCAAAATTTGTGTTTGTTGGTTATTTCTCCTGAAGGTATTTGGATTCTGATTTGGATTTTTGTTAGGGTATTCATATGAGCTTTTTCCCTTAGCAGGTTGCGTATTTTCAATTTTTAGCTTGGACATTTCTGAGGTTAATGATTCCAGTATCTTAGCCAATTTGTCTATCTTAGGATTTGGAATTGATGAGGAAGAGGCTTCTTCCTTCTACCTTCTTCTATCAACACTTCCCTTTAACTTGTGAGAAGCTAATATAATTGACTCTACTTCAAGGGTAGTGTCTAGAATCAAAGAAAGTGAAGCATACTTTCTCTCTCTTAGTAGAAAACATAATTTAGAGTCAAACGATTTGGAATAAGTAATTTGGGCAGAATTCTTTGTGGGTTTGATTTCAACAGGTATTTTACTATACATTATGTTGAACCTCTTGGTGAGATCAGATACAGATTCACCATTTTCTTTCCTTAAGTTTCCAAACTCTGTGATATAGTATAAAAAGTCTCTCCTATCTCCCCAATGCTTCAAAAAGATGTCATCCAACTATTCTATTCCAGCTATGGAACCAATAGGGAGTTCCTTGAACCATTTCCTAGCATGGTCATCCAAGCTCTGGACAAGAACTCTGGTCCAGACATCAACATCTTCTATGTTTAGGTTCTCAGCATAAATATAGAAGGATTCTATATGTTCCTCTGCAGTTACATCTCCTTCTCCAGTAAATTTTGGCATATACTTCTAGTAGTCACCAGTGGGCATCGCTGCAGGTGCATTTGGAAACACAAGAGGGGCATATCTAGCAGCTAGAATTTGTTGCATTTTAGTCAATGGAGGAGGTGCAGCCATAATGACTATTGGTGAGAGAGGTGATAGGATTTTCTCAAATTCTTCAACACTAGGGGGATTTAATTGAAAAGTGGTTGAACTCTCTGATGGGAAAGAATTTTGATATGAATCTATATAGAAATTTGCAAGTTGTTCAGCCATTTTTTCTTCACCTTTAGCAAACAGTTGTTGCAGAATATGTTCTACAACAAGAAGGTTAGTGTGAAAGTTTATGTGGTCTTATTCTTGCTGTGAGTGGAAGGATTCAAGGGATGAGGAGTTGTGATTTCTTTCTAAAGACTTAGATGCTTCTTCAACCAAATTAGAACGTATCACTTCTTCTGAAATGAAATTCTCCTCTTGATAAGAAATAATTGATTCTTCTACAGTTGTTATAAATATTTTTTCACTAACAATCTTAGAGGAAGAAGATTCATTTTTTTCTGCTATGGATTTCTTAGAATGAGAAAGAGGATTACTTTTGGTACCTGATTTTAAATTATGACCTTGAAATGATCTTCCTCTTCTGAGAATTAGTTCTGGATTGGGCACTTGTATGACAGGTGATTCTTGTGGATTCACCCTAGTACCAATCTTCTTTGGAGCCAGGATGAACTTGTGGAGTCGTCAGATAGATCATTACAACCAATGTAATGTATAATCCTTGTCTATCACCAAATATCAGTTGTGTGTTGTCTCCCAAGAAATATGAGCTTCAATCTCCTCTCCCCGACAATGACACCAATGTGTTAACACTCCAGGAAACTCTTCTAGGTTGTAGATCAAAGAAGCCTAGTAACTTAACTATTATGTCAATGGTTCACTTAATGATGGATGTGTGGTTGGATCAAGATGAATATCTAACTTACTGGATTGTATCTTCAAGAAAGTCTAGGTATACTCAAATGGTACAAGGATTTTAAGAGCTATTACCAGATATTTGAGTGTAAAATGGATTGAGAAACTAATTAATTAACCAGGACATACATAAAGCAATATATATGATAGGTTAACAAATAGAAGTGGATACTTATGACTCTTATCTTAACAATCAGATAGTGAGATGACAGTCACTTATGGATCATATAAACAGAGATAAAGAATGGCATTCAAATCATAAGCATAACACAAAAATGAAAAGAAGGTCTGACAATGACAATGAAAGAAGATGGTAGGCTGAATATATATTAGAAAGTGTTTGCATTACAATAACAGTATAATAGAACTCAAAATAGAACCCTTGGTTCCTCAATTTTTTTTGTCTTTATAGCCTTTACAAACAGTATCCAGATCCTAGGATACTGGATCGAATTTACCAAAAATAGAAAGTCAATAACTGACCCAAGAAAATAGGTAGAGATACTATAAAATAGGTCATTTCCTGATCTTAGGTAATCTTCATGTCCTTCAAACTCTTCAACAAATGTAGTAATCCTTCCAAAGCTGATGGATCTTCATAAGATATGAGAGAAGTCGAAAATGCCACATGGTGGCAACAAAACTATTTTTTTCCATAAAATAGCTAACCAATTTGGCCTTTTCGCCTTGTTGAGCATCTCCAAAATCGAAACAGAATCTTGATAAGGATGTCTTTAATTATTATCTATCGATTGTAACTTCTCCTAAAGCATTTGGATAAGAAAAACTTGGATCTATGCAAAAAAAATACCTTAATGCCCTGTCAGTGCTTTCGATGGTTAGAATAGACAAAATCTGGGTCGGTTAGCTACCACAAGATCGACTTTTGGTGGCTAATGAGAAGTTGAAATGTTCTCCTAAGCCACCGAAAGTTCTATATTAGTGAAAATTAATAAAAATGGACAATACCTTTTGTCTTAGCTTAAAACACCTTATGGTTGATGGACTGAAGCCTCTGCATCTTGATCAATTTCTGGAATGGTTGTAGGATTGTTGGCTTCCTTTGGATCATTCAAATGGATGGATACATCTACTAAGGTTTCAATATTAGCAGGTGTTTGAGGTTGAGGTATTGAGGTCCTAGCTTGCAACCTTAATGACCTACCCTTTTTATTCAAATGCATAGATACTCTCCATAGACTGTTGTAGTTTTTTACAATCTTATTCTTCTTTTTCTTTTCTTTTATACTTTCATGTGCCAATATTTCTAAGGTTGCACTCGTCTCTAAAAAATTATTTGATAGAATTTCATTTGGTTTTAATTACCCTCTCTAGCACTTCTTGTTGCTCTATCTTCTCTCTGAGTTTTTTAATCTTCTTTGATATGTTTTTCTTTATCTTGTTAGATGATTCCTCTGCAACTTGTATTTCATGCTCCTCTTTGGGTTTAGGTGATGGAAGATATCCATACCTCATTGTGAATGGATTTACATACACTGTATATTCATGTCCTATGGTAGCTGGATCTTCATGCCCTATGGTAGTTGTATCTTCATGCCCTGTTTCAACCTTGTGCTCTTCATGCCCTGTTTCAACCTGGTGCTCTTCATCCTCCTAGTCTATATAGGGGAGCTTAAGAACCCTCTTATTTACTGGGGGCTCTACTACCTTCTCTCCCTCCTTTATAAACTCCAGTTTTTCTTAGTCCTTCTAAACTTAGAGGATGGAGAGGGATGATCAACTGCAACTGAAGAGATGTCTCTCCTCTTCCTCTTTCCACTTCTGGGAGTAGAAGACTTCCTTGAAGAAGGAATCTTCTTATCTTCTGGTTGTACATTAGTCTGAAATTCATTCCAAAACAATAAGTAATTCCATTCTTTGTTCCTTCTCCATAGTAGATCACAAACCAAAAGCTTAATCAAACCATCATGAGATAATCGGCCTGCAACTTTGCTTGTCTTTGCCTTGACTTGATGAGCCATCTTAGTCAGGCTTCTATGGAGGTAATAGGGTAGATTGAGTGGGATTCTACTAGTGAAATGGTTCATGAGTTTAAAATGGTAGATCATCACCCTATTGTATCTACCTTCACAAGTTATATAAACAAGAATGAATTTTAACAAATGTTTCCATTTCTCTCAAGAAAATATATAGGAATGTCAGTCTTCCATACCAAACACTTGTTCTTTGGTTTCAAATAGGACCTAAATCCAATACCCTTTGTGACAGTGTTTTTGAACCAGTTTTCTCCTGTCCTGGGAAGTTCTGTCACTTCAGCTATGAGGTCTTCATCCACCTGGAATTCATCTTGACCGATGACTGTTTTTATTCCATCAAAAGTCAGAGCAAAAGCTTCTTCCACCTATTTGTGAGAGCTCTGCAACTGTTTACAAAATTGTAGCAACCTGCGTCTCTGAAAAGTTGACATACCTCTGGGTGCGATTCCAGGTAACTAATATCATCAAGATCCTTCCTCAGAGTTGGTCCTCCTTTCTTCATTTGTTGAAATGTTCTTGTACACCTGTAATTGGAAAATTGGGCTTGGAGAAAAGCTACACAGTGTAGAATTAGGAGGGTTTGGCTCAGCTACGACAGGGATGAGAAGTATGGGGTATCCATTAAGGAGTGGTGTTGATTACAAGGGATGTGAAAGAGTGTCTTAAGATTTGAAACAATCATGATTGATAACTAAATGATGGGAAGTACACAACCACGTGATTTGATGAAACAACAACTTGAAAAGATTCGATATATCACACAGAGATGATATCTAAGTCTCTAAATAGTTTTCCTCTTGTCTTTTCAGCGGCCAATTGTAATTATAAAACCTCAATCCCAACGGTTTAGGTGTGTGAAAGAACGTGCTAACTCATTCCAAGCTTCTGCAATTTCGATGGCTAAAATAGCCCCAAATTTCTCATTTAAGATGATGAAAGCTAAGGCTTTCGGTGGCTTAGAAGCTCTTTTGGAGAAGCACTTAACCACCAAAACCTGTGATTTGACCTTTTTGAATAAAAACCAAAACAAATGTTTTTCAAACTTTATTACAAACATAAGGCTCTCAAAAATTAACCTTAAAAATTTTAGAAAAGTATTTTTCAATGAGTTCCTATCAACTAAATGAACAAAACTTACTGTGTTATTTTAGGAGATAACACATCCGATCGAAATGGGATATTGCGACGCAAAAAGCAAAGGAAACTGTGTGCGCGAGTGGCATAATCTGGGACAAAGCTCCATAAAACATTGGATTGGTCTTGTAGGCTCTATAGTTGGCATGAATTTCGAGGTGGTGGAATTTCTGTAATGGCTTGGACATTGAGGGGGTCTACTGTGATGCCGCATTGGGAAATGATGAACCCAAGGAGGCGTCCAGCGGTGACACAAAATACACACTTGAGGGGGTTCAAGAGGATATTGTACTGACGACACCATTGAAAGAAAACTTGTAAGTCATCTAGATGTTGAGTGTGTTTCTTAGATCGAGTGGTGATGTCGTCTAAATAAGCGAGGATGATGCGAGCAATATCATGAAAAAAGTAAGTCATGGCCCATTGGAAAGTCACACCTGCGTTCTTGAGTCCAAAAGGCATGACGCGATATGAAAAAGTACCCCATGGGGTATTGAATGTGGTTTTATAGTAATCTGATGGATGAATCTGAATTTTATTGTATCCATAGAACCCGTCCATGAAGGACAAGGCCTCGTGGTCGTCACAATCATCGATAATTTGGTCTATAAAAGGCGTTGAGAATTTGTATTTGGGACAGCCATGATTGAGATCGTGAAATTTAGTGCAGACGTGAATAGTGCCCTGTTTCTTGTTGACATGGATGGATTGGAGACCAATGATGTGTATGCGATGGGGTATATGAACCCTGCAACATGTGATTTGTTAATTTCGGCTTTGATGGCCACTGCTTTATATGGGTGAAGTGGGTGTTGATTTTGATGTACAGGTGTAATATCAGGCCATGTGTCTATATGATGTTCAACAATAGAAGGATCAAGGTCGTGCATCTCCATGTATGACCAGGAAAAAATGTCCCGGTATTCCTGGAAGAGAGCTTTGTAAGCTGTAATTTCTCCAGGGGAGCATGCGTTGCCAATGGTGATTTCTTCTACGATTCCAAGTTTGATGGAAATATCAATTTTTATAGTGGGGGAAATGTTGGCCATGTTTCCTTCTTCAAAAGCATTGGGGATAGGGATAGGGTTGTTGAACTAGTCTATATGCCTGGATGGACTCAAATCCTTTGTTTCGATTGCACATATGGAGAGTTGACTGCGAGGAGTAAAGGTTGCCTGTGAGAGAAAGAGCGTGTGATGATGGAGCGCATTCCATGGGCAATCGAGTGTAGTTATCTCCTTGAGGATATCTTCGTCGCAATAAAAAATACGAGAATCTAGGGGGTCAATGGGTGTAACATTAGTGACTGTCACAATTTTGTTATCTTCAGGTGGTGCAGACGTAGATGGTGTATCACGATGGTGGTGTGATGGCGTGCTTGACATAAACCAAATGTCCAGATATTTTGGTTTAAAAATTGTGGTCGTGCGTAAGATTTTCGTGGGGAAATGAACCAAGGAATTGAGACGATTTGGGGGATAATCCTCAAATAGGCTATCCATGAAACATGGAGGAGTGGGAAGTGTCTCAAGCTCAGGGGATATAATGTGAAAAATATCTTGAGATGGAGTAGGGGTAATCACTGGTATCATTGGAAGTGAGGTGGGTGTAGGATTTTAAATAAGGTCCATTTGATGACGCATGTATTCAATGATCGTAGGACACTGGCATGTGAAATGATCAAGTGATTCAAAAAGAGAGAAAGGGAATAACATCCGTTCGTTGACCGAGGTCATGAAATAATGGATGTCAGTGACATGGGTAATTGATGATGTAGATGGAGGGCCTTCTTGCTGAAATCTTTGGCATACTTCCGTTAGTGTCTGTCGAAATTGAGGTAGCGCGGGGCAATGGTGGGTGTAATGGACATACTTTGAACAGATGGCACATGCAAATTTGGTTTGTATCCCTTTGCTAACTATAATAGGGGACATGGTGGAAGTACTAGGTGTGTTGGATGAAGCGACGAGCAGTGTGGTTGCTCGAGGGAGTTGGATTAAATTGCGTAGCTCAGGGAGAGAGGGGAATCTATTGGTGGGGTGTCCTTCTTTCTCGCATAGTGTGCAAGGAGGTTGAACTCAGGGGGGAAGTGGAGCATTGGTATATTTATTCCTTCGTCTACCCCCAGCTGTAGTGGTCGTGTTNNTCCCATCGGGATTAGGATTGGGATCTACATTTCGATTCCCTCATTTTGGGGAGAGAGGGATGGTTGAGGAACCATCGTAGGTGGGTGTAGATACCAGACCAGAATATCAAGCACCATTTTAGGAAGGGTAAGTGTTGCGGCTACCTAGAACACTTGCACGCCTGGTGGGGGGTAAAAGAAGGGGATTTGAGTAATGGCTTGGGGGACTGTCTCCCAAACCGAGATGTGACCATGAGGGAGAGTGAAATCTAGAACAAGTGGTGTCGAAGAGTTCTCAGGGGATTCCTGAGGTAGTTGTTCTACGACTAGTGGGACGTCAGGGAATGGAGAATCCTCGATGGGAGGAATGGTATCTCCAGTTTCAGTTCAATTGGAAAAGATGAAACATAATTGAGATGAGGGGTGTATGAGTGGGGTTGCCCCGTGATATTTCCCCAACAATGATGGATCCTTGAAAATTCTGGGGACCATCTCTACGAGTGGGTAGGCATTGGGATTAGTGTGGAAAAAAGGTAGGATATTATTGATGTTGGAGGAAGGGTTTGGCTCATAATGTGAAACTTGGTCGATGGTGTTGATCTTCCCATTGTTGGGGTACATCCTTGTTTGAAACATAGAAAAGGATATGACCTTCATAACGTACATGTAGCACATCCGAACAAGATATTGTAATCGAGCGGGGCATTGATAACCTCAATGTCAATAAGGATGGCTTTTCCCACGAGTTCAACGGGGACATTTTGAAAGATCCCTTCAGGAGAGGATGGTCATCCATCATAAGCTCTCAAAGTGATGGCGGATGGTATTATCTCAGGGGAGCTGAGTTTATGCCATACAATTTTGGACATGATGCATGTGGATGCACCTTCATAAATGATACATCATTGAACTGTGATGTTCTGAATTTTGACTAGTATATGGAAAGCTACCAAAGCGAGGAGACGAGGTTCTCCACAATCTATATCAAATGTGATGAATCTAGTATCGGCAAGGTTGATTGCCCCCAGGGTGGAAAGAAGTGATTTCCGTTGAGTGGGCAATTTTGAAGGACCTCTAAGAAAAACATGGCTGCAGGAGATTGCGCCAAGTCATCGACCAAAATTTAATTCTGTGCCACCCTAGCCTAAGGGTTGTTGAAATTTCATCATAATGGGATGCAAGGACTGCAAAGGGGTGGTTCAGTGTTAGGGCATGGAATCATCAAAGGTGGTGTGGTTGTAACTGGAACTGCTTCCGAAGTGGTGAGAGTAGATTCAGGGGGTGCGTTGTATTGATGACTGTGCGTTTGTAGAAGAATTTCTTCTTCACTAGTGAGGAGGATATTATGATCCGTAGGAGTCACATAGTTTTGATACTTTCCCATTTGTGGTGGGGTAGGGTGCATCTCCTACTGGGTATTCATCCCACCTTGGTGTGGAATATGGTTTCGCAACACTACCAGGGGTGGTTGTTGCAAATACTATTGTGGGGTCTGCTGAGGGGCAAGCGGTGTTGGGGGACGTGGCAGGTTCATGGATTCTTTCATCCATTTAAAGTCAACAATTTGGGGGAAATGGTGAGTATAATGGCCATGTTCACCGCAAAGAGAACAAGGGAAGTTTTTCCAAAGGTTATTGTTGTTTTTCCACCTGTGGAGTTTGTTTTTATTGCCCCCTTGGGGGTTTTGGTGCCCCTGATTTTGGTTTTCTCCAACAGGTTGTTTTTGTTGGGGGTTGTTTTCCCCTGGTCCTAGATTATTATTATTTCAATTGTTTCCGTTATTTTTGGCATTATTCGACTGATGGGTTGGATTTTCCATTTTTAGTTGTTCAAAATTTTGAAATTGATGAATGAGGGAGGGTTGAATAAAGTTAAACCTAGCATGTGGTTGTCCTTGTGGTGGAGCCATGGGCTATGGAGGACCAAAAAATGGAAAATATGGATTATTTTGTGGGAATGATCTGTATGGTACATAGGAAGGTGCAATGCTTTCACTAGTTCCCAAGATGTAAGCAAAGGTAGATGGGGTGCTAGAACTTGGTTGAACCGTCGGGGGCATCATGGGTGCTGACACAGGTCCACTCATGGGTGGGGGGGGAACAGTCAGGTATGGTTGCTGATAAGGGGGAGGAGGGTAATAAGGAGGTCCTTCGTACACTAGTGGATGCTAGGGTGTATCGTACATGGGTGGTGGGTGGGTGTACGTATTTTGGTGTGTTGTGGTACCAATCAATCCATCCGCTGAGTGAGAAATGCCAGGTTTGTCCTAACCAAATGGTACGAGTCTCAACGTATCAGGTAGTATTGTATATAAGTATCCTGACTCTGAATAAATGAGGTCATACTATTGAGCCTTGCTAATGGCTTCCTCTTCACTTTGGGGAAAGGTGGAGGCCACATATTTGGCAAGGAGAGGAATGAGTGATCTGAGAAACCAATCGAGGCATTGTTGCTTGTTGGTTTTTGCTTTGCATAAACCACATCGTCGATGCCATTCATGAATGTGGTCAAAAATATGTGTGGTTGAGGTTTGTTTAAACTCGGAGAGAATTTCAAGACCATTTTCATGGTGGATTGGTAGTTTAAATAATGTCAAGAATGTTTTGGCCAATGATTCAAAAGTCACAAGGGACCCTGATTTTTCATCTACATACCACTTGGTTGATGGACCTATGAGTGTGCGCTGAAATAACCTTAATCGGACAGAGTCATCCATGATGATGTTTGAATATTACCATAAGTGGAAGATCATGATGTGGTTGGCAGAATCTTCTCCGACCTTTCCTTCAAACTTGGGAATGTCCGAAGATAGTTTGGTAGGCATTGCAGGCCATGTGGGGTCATGCAATATAGGATCATTCATGAGATTACTCAGATCTAGTATGTTGAGGGAGGAAAAGTATGGCATCTGGAGTGGCAGTGGAGGATTAGTTCTAGCCATGGTGTAAGTGTTTTGTGTACTTGACCCATGAGGGAGGTTAGGTGGGGTTGTACTTCCCCCTTGGGAGGGATTTTTCCCCCCGCTTCCTTGTAAAGGAGAGCTAGTGGACAATTGGCCTTGGGAATTGGACCCAAGTAAAGTGGAACCAAGAAAAGTTGATCCCAAGAAAAAAAACACTCACAAGGGTGTGAGAGGATTGAGCCGATGAGTTGGCAATACTAGGAACTCCCCCTAGAATAGGAGGGATATTCAGCAAGCGTCTGGAATGATGGGGATTCTTTGGGTCCCCTATGATGTCCAACTAGCAAAGTGAATGTGTGAAAATGGTGATGAGATAAATAAATGAACATGAGACATTGCATAACTTGGACCTTCACAATATATCTCACAATATCATGTAATCACAAGGGCATCATACATAAATCAATTGAAAAGAAGCATACATGTGGGTAGGTGGATTTTTTCTGCATGGGGGAACAAAGAAAACAAATTCTCGTGTCCTAAAAAGACGTAGCGTCCTTCCTCTAAAATGCAGGGGACCTTCCAATAGCACTCAACAGTGGGGTCTGAAGCCACTGGAAGAGGAACTAGTGAAGGATGAAACAATCAGTTATAATGAGGGGTAGAGGGTGCATATTCTGAAAGAGATGGCGATATTTCCCAATAGCCACACAAAATCCGATCAAGGTGCAATTATAGCCCACAATTGCCACCTAGGTAGATGTCCTAAAATTTGGTCACTACATACCTCGATCAAAATGGAGCATTTAGATTTTGGGCCTCAGAAATGGGTCACCGGCTGGATCCCATCCAAGAGGTGGGTGCCTCAAGGGGGGACGCATAGAAAAAACAAACCTTGGCCTTTGACCCTTCACAGGTATCTCCCTGCCTTATAGTGTTAGGAACACTTGACCTGGAGGATTTTAAAGTTCCCTATTTGTCAACTTATAATGTTTGAAGATGTGAGAACTAGATAACGGGGAGTTATTTGGATGCCTATCCCCGAGATCCTACATAGACTAAAAAAATTATTTTGGCACCTCCTGTGGAGGAAAACTTAGTGAGTTTTTAGAAAAAAATTAGATGTGGTTGTTTGAGATATTGGTTGTGTGAGCCAATATCTTTTGAATTAAGTGGGAGTGGATAATTTCTTCAAGAAAAAGTGGGGCATTTCGGAATCCCTTTAGAGGAAACTCACTTCAACCTCCACAATTCAAGATGAAACTATGTGAGTGAGTAGTGACTTTGTGTGTGAGCTAGTGATAAAATGTGTCAATTTTTTAATAATTTAGGTGTCAACTTGTAGCATGTGGACTTCATGTGGTCCTTTATAAGTCTTGATTACCTATCTTACTATATGCCATTGGTACAACCTTCCAAAATTTTAAAGTCCCTAAAGAACTAGCATGTGGACATGTGGGTCCTTACCAATCCTTTAAACTCCCTAATGTGATTTAATTTAAGAAAAGATTTCAAAAACTATCATATATTGTGAACATGTGGGAATGTATGGGCCTACTACAATAATCTTTAAACTCCCCTAGTGATGTAAACTAAGAAAGTAGCTTCAAAACTATCATATATTTGCAGCATGTGGGCATGTATGGGCCCTTACAAATTTAGGATGTTTTAAAGAAACTAAGAGGGGGCCCTAGGGGGGCTTTGTCCTATCCTAAATATTTTGTCTTTAAGGGAGATGAAATCTTTTCTCAATCATTTTTTTGATTCTCAAGATCGCTCTATGGGGAGAGAGAAGAACATACTCAATGATTGAAGTTTGATTTTTGGTCCCAATGCAAGTGTTTATATATGTGATAGTGAATGATTCCAATTTAACTTTTACAATCAAAACAAGCCATCCATGTGGAAAAATGAAAGAAAAAGAGGAGAAATATGGTTCTTAACCCCCTACATGCCTATGTTTTGACTAACCCTTCATGTGGAGAGGGAATCTAAGTGTGGTGCATATCAAAAATTGAATAGAATCAATATTTAGAAGGCTAGGAGCCTTCAACATATCACAAAACCCCCTTACAATGTGGGATTTATGGACAGATGCATGGGTCACAGAGTAGATAGAGGTGTATGTGGTGCTAATGCGCAAAGAAACAATGACCCATTGGTGCATTGTGTGTAGAATGCATTGAGAAACACAGTGTTGTTGGCACACGTGCGCGGAAGACGTGCCTGTGGGATGAAAAACCCGTGCACATTCTTATACGCGTCCGAGAAGAAAATTTTGAATGAAATTCTCTTATTCCAGCTCTGAATTTGGCTTTTTGTAGGTAGGGCTGAGTCGGTTATGATCCCTACAAGGTAAATAAGTCAGAAAGAAGTGCTCAAACAACCCAAATAGGGAGGAAATTGATACCTTCCCCAGTATGGTCGCTAATCTATTGTATCATTTTCGTCACTTGAATGAGCAAAAGAGGGACACTTGCAAGTCCAGTTGGGTCAGCTGAATGGGACAAAAGTTAGTGTATGAATCAAATGACTCAATCACATGAAATAAAAAAACAACTAAGATAATAACAACTAAATAAACAAAACTAAAGTGCATAAGGAAATTAGAACCAAAATCAACCAAACAAATGACCAATATTCATGCCACCAATGGATAGATTGTATTAGTGGGAAAACACTAAAGAGAAAGGGAGAATTATGGGTCCCCTATTCCTCCATGAGAGGGCTCTTGAATCCCCTATGTGAGAGCTCATCTTACCATTGGAAAACTAAAAGGAAATGGTAAAGAAATCCAAAGCTCATTCCCCCAAGAGGTGAGGTGAATAGCTCAGTGAAATGATGCTAGTATGCTCCAAGAAGGAAAGAGGTTCCTTGTAGGAGAATAGAGGCAACATAACAATACAAATAGATTCTTGAAAATATAGTGCACCCATGGCCTCCTTTTATAGCAAATATTTGAGGCATTATCCAACCAGTCTTTAGTGTGAACAAGGGGGCCTTTAGGGCACCCTTAGGTCTTTGACCAGCCCCCCACTCAGATTTAGTTCGTATTTGAGGGTCAAATCGACATGGGAGATGAACCAAAAGTGGGTGGGAGGACGATCAAAATCATAGATATGTCATTCTCAGGTGTGTAAGGATTTTTGCATACACAACCCTGCATCGGGCACATATGTGTTTTTCCTGCATTTTCGACTGGTGCATGTGCACGCGCTTCCTTTATATTATGAGCGCATGTCAATTTTAGAACTAGTTGTATAGTTTTTTCCCATTTGGAAATGAATTTTTTGGGCCATAAATGAACCAATAGGTGTTTTGAGATGCTCGATTTGTTAAGAACCAAATATTAATATAGCATATAAAAACCTCAGGAAAAGTACTCAATGCCTTGAAAAAGAGATAATTTCAGATAATAAGCCTCTTTGAGGGGGCAACCTCCTTTTACCCCACTTAAATGTTCAAGTACCAGATGATTCAAAATGAAAATGTCTCCTTGGTATATA
>ML780298.1:352658-379407 GCA_009831015.1 Picea engelmannii | reverse complement strand
CTTGTGTCCACATCATGAATTTCATGGGATGCATTTTCACTTTCAGGTGTCTTCTCTGTTATGAAATTTTTCAATACTTCCATGATCTCCCCTTTTAAACCCTCCATCATCTCTTGTAGTTCATCTTTTGTAACTATCTTCTTGGATTTCCGAGGTAAATGGGACCTTTGGTTGCTCTCTGGGTGCTCCTCTTGCACTATAAAGTGTTGGGACTTGACAACCTCCAAAGTTCCTCCCTTGATGTTGATGGCATCTATCCCTCCTAAGATTAAGCTCCATAGGTATATGAGACCTCTGCCTCTCCTTTCTGCACTTATTTTCAACAGGAAAACATTTGAACTTAGGAAATTTTCTAATTATTTTCTCCTCAAAGACTCAAGTTACTATATCTCTTGAGATTTTGTTCTCCAAGGTTTTGGGATCCTTAGGTGCACAGATTGCGGCCTTAAAACTCTGCAACGCTTAATTTTTCTGCCTCTGAACGGTGAGTCTGGAAGCGACTCTGCCTGCACACTCCTTGCGTGGCTCTGTGCTTTCTCTCCACTGCTACTATTAAAGGTCCAACGTTATCTCTCCTAACATTCTCTGAGTTAGACTTAACTCTGTCAATGCACTCCTTGAAGACAAATGTGCACTCCTTGCATGATCTCTCAGAAGAGGAACAATTGAAACTTATTCTGACTCTTAGATTCATGTATTTAACCACAAAATACATTCACAAGAACAAGAACAAGTAAAAACAGGGAATTTAAATGAACATAAAGCATACCATTCGTTCAGATAAACACAGTAATAGAAACAAACAAACATTTGAGTCAAGGTTTCTATGTTCTATTCATTCAAGTGATAAAATATACATACGTACATGTAGTTCTCCACTGCTCCTTTAACAAAATTATACAATGCTTACTATCTCACATGGAAACAAAAATTGCTCTCTCTTTCTCTCAATAACAACTATCACACAATGAGCAACATCTTTCACAAAAAATATCATGAGCCCCTCCCTCCTTTGGGCATAAGATACAAATACATACAGAAGGAATTTCCCCCCAACATCCTAATGCTATCCTATCAGCATTTAATACATCCATATACTAAGGAATTTGGAGTTAATAACATTTTCAAATAAGATAAGGGTTGATGTGGATCCTATGTACAATACAACCTTTACATTAAAGTGATACTAATCTAAGAGGATCTTTGGGGATGGCCTCAACCTCCAATCATTAATTACATTTATTTTCATAAAATTTCAAATTCAAAAAGGTGCACTCTCCTTTGTGTAGTCCAAATCAGCTCCATAAATGTGTTGGTTGATGTGTTGCTCTTGATTCTATCCTCCTCTTTAAATGTTGATGTAGATGCTCCTGCATCATACTCCTCTGACCAAAAATTCATTGAATCATTTCCATGAACTCATGCATTGTCTTTCCTCTCTTCAAAATGTCTGCTTCACTTACCCAAATTGCATCTTCTTCTGGATGGCCTTTCCATTTAACCCGATACTAAAAGTAAGTCTTTCTTCTATTCCTTTTGCCAATCCTTTGATCTAATACATTCTCCATCTGTGGCTTCTCTGCTACATGAATTTCTTTTTCCCATATGATCTCCTTTTGATTTTTTGATCCCTCTATTTCATATTCCTTATAAAGATATAGGCCTACAACATTAAAAATGGGTAATATTCCCACATTGTATGGTAGCTCAATTTCATAAGCATTTGCTACAAAATTTCTAAGGATCTTGCATGGTCCTATTTTTTTCATTTTTAATTTGTTATATGTTCCCCTTGGGAACCTTTCCTTCCTCAAGTGTGCTAAAACTTGGTATTCCACTTCAAATTGAAGCTCTCTCCTATGTTGATCAACTCCGTCTTTGTACTTTTTGTTGTTGTCTTGCAGCTTCTCCTTGATATCACCATGAAGTTTTTGCATTTCTGCAGTAGAATCTTCAAATCCTACACTTTTGAACTCACGTTGTCCCAACTCTCTTAGTTTTGATATTCCCCTTGGTTGCATTCCATACAAAATCTAGAATGGATTTCTTCTTGTTCTCCTATATGTGAATCATTGTATGCAAATTATGCTTGTGACTAAATTTGATCCCACTGACTGTGGTGCTTAGTGACTAAGCTCCTCAACAAATTTCCCAAACTTATGTTTACCACCTTAGTATGTCCATCTATTTGAGGATGATATGATGAACTAAAGGAAAAATCTGTCCCCAATTTTTCCACAGCGTTCTCCAGAAATGACCAGAAAATTTGGTGTCCTTGTCTGAAACAATGCTTTTGGGAAATCCATGTAGTCTTACAACTTCTTTAAGAAAATAGACTTTCTATCTGTGTAGCATCATTTTTCTTTTGGCATGGGATAAAGTGTTCCATTTTGGAAAATATTTCAACTACCACATATATGGAATCACTTCCCCTCTGGGTTCTTGGAAATCCCAACACAAAATTCATGATCATAGAATCACAAGGCCTATCTGGAATAGGAAATGGCTGATAAAGACCAATGTTCTGTTGTCTTCCTTTTGCATACTAGAAAATTCTGCATTTGTTAACAAATTGCTTCATTTCAGATCTCATACATGTCCAATAGTATGAGCTACTCAACTGTGCAAATGTTTTATCATGGCCAAAATGTCCTGCTAGGCCTCCACTATGTTTTTATTTCATCAAATTGTCTATCATTGAGCATTTTGGTATTCACAGTTGGCTTCTTTTGAACAACAATCCATCCTAAATTAAATATTCCATCCATCGACTTCTATCCCTTAGCAAATGATTTTCACATGCCTCATAAGCCTCTTTGAAATATGGATCTTCTTGGTACATTCCCTTAAGTTATTCAAACCCCAAGGTCTCCACCTTGAATTCCTGCATAATCAAACACCTCCTATTCAAAGAATATGCAACTTTGTTTTCACTACCAAAAATATATTTAATAACAAAAATGAAATTTTGCATAAATTCCACTCACTTCGCATGCCTCTGATTCAACTTCTCCATCTTGGCTATGAACTGTAGAGCTTGATTATCACTATAAAGCACAAAATCTTTGGGAATAAAATAATTTCTCCACTTCTTTAAGGATTGAATCACTGCATAGAACTATTTATCATATGTGGAGTACTTTTTCTTAGTATCATTCAACTTCTCACTGAAATATGCTACAAGTATATTATCTTGACTCAAGACTGCTCCAATTGCTACTCCAATAGCATCACACCTTACCTGAAATGTTTTTTCAAAATCAAGAAGAACAAAAATTGCTTGTTCTTGTTGAGCACTCAACACACCCTAAAAAATCTATGCTCATTTTTACTTTTTGGGTACCACTTGATCTTTTGCACTGACTGTTTCCACTTCAGTATGAAACTGTTGCCTATGATTATCATTTATGTTTGAATTGTTTGAATTGTTTAAAGTCTGCTTGAACATATAAAGAATCATCTTAACTTTAAAAGGGACTTAATAACTACTTAAGAAACTGACAATCTAAATTTTTCTCCAACACGCTCAGGAAATTTGACATCGGGAAAGATTAAAAGTGACAAAAATCGCTTGAGAAGTTCAAAATAGTCGAGCGGTGATCTCCATCGGCATTAGAAAAGGGAGGTTTTTTCTCATCCCCGTGAATTAAATCCACTAAAGATATCGCCAAAGACCAATCCATTCGGCTTCGGAAGAAAAATGAAAGAGTAAGCGCCATGCGAGTAAAGGAATAATATCGACAATCGACAACCCCTGAAACGTTCTCGACGTCGGAAAATTATGAAGATGATAACCCATCAAGAAGCTAGGCACTTGAAATTTCCGCGATCACTGATCCCCGACACCACCGATGTCGGGAGTGTTCGCTAGAAGTATATCAACGGAAATATATGCAAGGATAGTAGTCGATCCCATTCTGCACACCGGAGAGACGCGATGTGATGAGACGTTTCAGCCCTTAGATAGGTTAGGTACAACACATTTAAAATGTTAGTTAATTTGTGGATCGTGCATTAGTTACTTTTCCATGCGCAAATCAAAAGGGATTGTTTAAGACTACCAATACAATGCATCTCCCTTTTCACCTCCACCATCAACCAGTTAGAATTTATTTGTAGAGATCCGACGGCAGTTTGTTTTTAATTACATTCATTATTTGTATTGACTGATTGAAACGACTGATAGGATCTCCCCCATTATATTCTCTTAATTCATTGTGTATGATCCTATTCTACGCGACAAGGAGATCAGAACACACAGAAGAGAAGACTAACAATCCAGAGAAGGCTACCAAGGGTCGATAAGTATTAAACAACAATTGTAGTGAGCATTACAGGTATGTATGGACTTATGGTGTTTTCTCAGCTTCATTTCATCTATTTCCACCCAGTGCTACTCTGTATGCATGTTTAAAAGAATGTTTAAATTGTAGGAACAATGCCTCCAAAGAAACCCACCACCAGGAAATCTCCAAGAGCACCAAAGCTACAAGAACCAAAAGCAGGAGAGGGAACCTCCCCAGTAGTTGAAATGCATTTGGAATTCACTCCAAAGCCGATGCCCTTCATTAAGACAACCACCAAGAAGGCCTTCATCCATCCCCTAGCCTTCGAAGACACAGAGGCAAACATTGGAGCCAAAACAACATTCCCTCGTTGGGAAGAATTACTTAAGAAAATCAAGAAGTAAGAACCCCTCGAGTATACCCTGCATAGTGATCCTGATGCAAGAAGGCTCGATGATTAAGTCCTTCCAAATATCCATAGGGCGTATTTTCATATGGTGGCAAGCAAGACTCCAGTGTTTCCTTTCATTGAGCCCCTAAGGTGGCTCATTGACCACACGGAGGCACAAAAATGTCTGATTAATGATGATAATGATGAATGTGTCGGGGTTTTCTTGCCATCAGAGGTTCAGAGTTACTACAAGATCAGGGATCCAGAGGTGAAGCTGAGCACCAATTTCATTGTAAGTTTCTATGCCGCACACGACACCAACAAAATCATGGCGTCGTGGTGGAGGGAAGAAAAAAAATTCATGAACCAAACTTTCGGCTGGTATCCGATGGACAATCTAAGGGAACGATACATATACATGATGGCTCTTCTCTACAAATTGCATGGGAAGAAATATTTCTCCCGATTTTCAGAGGCTTGGATGCCTCTAGCTTATGCGGTATTCATTTTAGGCACGAGCTTCAATTGGGGTGCCATCATCTCCAAACAGTTGAGTGCTTTCATACAACAAGCCCAGACACCACAAGAGGGAGAAACCCTCTCCTTCTACATGGCCTCGTATCTGTTGGATGTCATCTGCATCATAAACGTTTTCTATGGAATGAACCTAAATTGGCATTCCTCTGAGCTCCCAGTCCATGTATACTTCATCATTCTATGGGAAAATAGGTACAAGAAATCCTATTCTCTTATCTGTGACCAGTTTATTACATGCATCTATTTTCTGTTGTTTAAGAAAGAGTGCCCAAGGCTGTCAGATGAAGCAAAAAAGGTTATATCGAAAGTAGGTCACTAGTATCCATATGAGCACAAAACCTACATCAGGGTTTTTGGCGCCATAGGGGCACCCCATTTGTTACCTATACATGTCCCTGATCGACTAGTGTTAGGGGAAATTTGCTATCAGACCATTATGCAAGGTTACAATGCTACTTTAGTAAAGGACAAGAAGCGGAACTTCATACCTTATGGGCTTCATATTGGCTTCTACATGGTCAAAGACAACGCGCATACTAAGCAAGAAGGGCTAAGTCAATTGGAATTTTGGTTCCAAACTGGTCGTTTTCACAAGCACGATCCCAAAGGTCTGGTCCCAAAACACACATCACAGGTATCATCCTGTTGGCCTTATGCCCATGGCGTTTTGAAGAAAAAATGTTCATCGAAAATTCTCAAGACTAGAATGAGGTGGTGGAAAGGATAGATGACCCTGGAACAACCCAGTTCAAGGCCATGAGATGGGAAGAGAAAGAGATGTCCTTGGAGCAAGCAATTCTCAAGACCCAAGAAGGGACGATAACAAAGGAATCATGTGAAGCGGTGGGTTCCCCCTAAGAATCCATTGGAGCGGTAGAAGTTTATCAGGAATCCCCAATACAAACTAGGGATTCCCCTGAAATTCAAGTTGCATAGGGGATGGGTGAACTTTTGTGGAAGCAAATCCAGTTGCTAATGAATCGGATGGAGGATGATTTTTATCTCATCATAACACCTGGACTTATGACTAGTACCCGAGAAGGCGACTCAACAGAGCCAAGCGGTCCCAGTTCCATAAACCTTGGTAACACCAATGGGTCAGACAACTCTGAATCCACAACATCACCAGTCAATTCCCTGGTGGGCAGGACGACTCAACCAGAGACAGGTCGGGTGTCGATAGAAACACATGCGCCTAATCCTTTGAGCAAGATTATAATTATATATAGCGACAATGAGAGCCCAAATTCATCTCACGACACCCTTGTGCGGGTCCAAGAGGAAAAAGGTTCTGAGAAGACTTCTTCCCCAGAGCCCGAAGTTCAAACAAAAGAAGTCCCGCAAAAGGAAACAGAAGCAGAAAGTGGCCTCAAAACAAAGGGACCCAATACTTCGAAGATCAAAGCAGATCTGAAGGACAATCCCGAACCGGAGGAGCCAAAAAAAGAATCCCCGCAAAAGGAAATTAGTGGTTCTACAACCAACGAGAAAGTAAGTAATGAGTGTATACCCAATGTATCTATTTTTCCTAATTCTGAAATCCCTGATGAGCGACAAGTAGAGTTTGGGCCTATGAGGCATAGCGAGGAAGTTCGAGAGCCCAATATTGAACGAGTATACACCATCGGTAGCCTGGGAAACACACTCACATGGGGTGATCAACATATACTAGAGCTGGTGGACAAGGTAGCAAATATCTATGTGATCTCCTACGATCAAAACAGAAAGGCCATCTTCCAAAGGACGACAAAGAGAATAAGGATCACATTGGATCACTCCATATTGGTTACTAGAGAGGAGAACTTGATCAACATAGAAGACGCCCAAACGTCTAATCTTCTCGGCATGGGAAAGGCACTCTCCGATGCCACCCTATATAGAGCCAAGAGATACGAAAAGGAACTAGACATTGCCATAAAGGAGCTCGAACACTTGCGTCATATGGCCGAATACTATAAAGGCACCACGCAGACCATCGTGTACCTGAAAGGTGAGTTCGCAGAAGTTTACAATGAATTCAAGAAAGAAAGACACATGTTAACTGCTAAAATAGTGGAATTCTAGGAGGACATTCTCATGGCACTCGCAACATGCAAGGATATGGATCATTAGTATGAAAGGGAACAACAAGTGGTAGAAAGACTTAAGTACATTGAGGCAGTCCAGCAAGGCCGAGGCAAGGAAGAACATGGCATTTGGACGATGGGAAAAAGTAGTCTTAATCGCATGAAGCGATCAGCCGAGTACTGGGCTAAGATGTCTCAGGACCCACACTGATAAATCCAAGAGAAATGGAATATATGCAAGAAGCACTTGGATAATATTAATAAAGTAATGAAGGATATCGGGCTCCCCAAGTTTGGCACCCCCGAAAACGTTGTCGACTTGAGCGACGTAGTCAAGTCACATGCCAAACAAGATTTTCTATGGACCGAAGATCTCGCAAAGATGACCAATGCGAAGCCAAGGTAGGTGCAACAATTCACAGAACATCCAATCAGAGCCTGAACCATGCTACAGTAGCTGAACTCTAGTCTAATCAAGTACCAGGCGCATGCATTTGACATCAGGGGAATATATGCAACTCTAATGGAACAACATAAATTTCCATGGGCCCAAACTTGTGAAGAACTGTTTATCAGTTGGTCTGAGTATGAAAGAAGTCACCCTTTTAAAGAGATATCTCTAGTTGACTGTTAAAGAAACTGCTAGAAGATGACACCACGTGGAAATGTTTTCTTTGCTTAAACTGCACCTAGCCATTGATTTTAGTTAAACTTTATATTATAAATAAAGACATCAACCAATGAGTTAAGGGTTGATGGTTGTTGTAAGAACTCTTTCTTTCTAGTTGTTAAGATCTATTTTGAAGCTGCTATGAATTGAGAAGTCCTTCTAGACCAAAGACAAACTATTTTCATCAGATCCATGTAATTGGACTTGGAGAAGAACTACTTCCTATCCTGTTTCATGAATGATGTAGTAATGAGTAAGAGAAATTGATTATGTTGTCAAGTTATCTCGTGCAATGTTTTGATGTTATTTTCTTTAATGATGAAGATAAATCGTTGTGTTATTATGTGATGAATGGTCATGGTAGATGAATTATTTTTCTTTCCATTATATTATTACATATGTGCTTTCTTTCTGATAATTAGTTTCTCAAACAGTAATTGGATACTCACATGGTTGATGTATTAGTACTAGGCCTGTGGTATAGAATCATTGTCTACATGTTTGAGCAGCGGGTTATCCCAAGATCAACCTCTTCCCTAGTATTTAAAATTTAATCTTGTTTGTTGTCAAGTTGGTTTATACTATCTTGCATCTCTCATACCAGTCCCACCCAAGAGAAAATACAGAAGAGAATAGTCCTAACTTAAGGAAGAGCCTTCACAAGAAAACATAAAGCTCACCGATAATTTGTTCGAATCGCAAGATCTGAATAACCATTCCATATTTAAATGTTGTAGAGTCTAATTGGGCCTCGGTGGCAGGTTTGGTTCCTACTCTTGAATTAAGGGATTTAAGACCCATCAACATTTCTGTGATCTTATCCTTCAATATCCTGAAGCTCTTCTCAGCTTCTTCTGTCCACTTAAAATATTTATGTCTCTTCTTCATAGTGTCTAATATTGGTGCACATATACCATTAAAATTTATAAATAATTTCCTATAGAAACTTGCTAATCCATGGAAACTCCTCACCTCGATTATAGTCCTTGGTGATGGCCAATCTTTGATAGATCTCACATTTTATGGATCCATCTTCAGCTCATTTGAAGAGATCACAAAACCCAAATATATGAGTTCCATCTTCATAAAATATGACTTCTTTAAATTTATCAACAACTTCTCTTGTTGCAACCTCCTCATCACTAATGTCAAGTGTCTCAAATGTTCCTCCTTAGTTTTACTGAAGACTAGTATATCATCCACATATACAATCACAATTTTTCCTATGAATTCTTTAAGTACTTCATTCATCAACCTCATAAATCTTATTGGGGAATTTGTTAAGCCAAATGGCATAACAATCCACTCATACAACCCTTCATTTGATTTAAATGTCGTTTTCCATTAATCTTGCTCTCTCATCTTTATCTGGTGATAAAATAACTTGCTCAACTCAAGCACTCCATCAAATCATCCATCATGGGTAAAGGAAATATGTACTTGATAGTGATCTTGTTGATGGCTCTATAATCTATGCACATTCTCCATCATCCATCCTTCTTTGGACTCAATAGAGTTGGTACTACACATGGGATTAATCTCTCCCTGACTAAACCCTTTTTTAATAGATCTTGGACATGGTTCTTGACCTCTTCATTCTCTTGTGTCAACCTATATGCCACTTTGTTTGGAAAAATTATTCCTGGAATAAGATCAATGTGATGATTAATTCTCCTAATGGGTGGAAATGAGAAAGTTAACTCATCCACCACTATATCAGCAAACTCTTCCAGCAACTCCTGAATTTCTTTAGGCAGATCATCCACAGTAGTATTGGTAAGGATGACTCTAGGATTTCTCACTACAACAAACTAAATCTCTTGTTCCTTCTTGAATTCATTCAAGAGATCCTTCCCACTCATTATAATTATGCTTGGGTTCTTCTTATCCTCTATTGGTATCAACATGTGTGTCCTACCATTTTTCTCTAGGGTGTAATTATTTTTCCTCCCATCATGTATGGAATTTCTGTCAAACTATCATGATCTTCCCAACAAAGCATGACAAACATCCATGGTTATTACATCACATAAAATCTCATCTTTGTATCCTCCTATTTTAAATTCAACTTGGAATTGTTTACTTACCATTACCTAGTGTCCTTTTTGCAACCATGAAACTTTATATGGATTTGGATGTGCAGTTTTTTCCAACTCTAGTTTTTCCACTATCTTTGTGGATACTAAATTTCCAGTGCTTCCACTGTCTATAATCACCTTGAAAACTATATCCTTGGTCTTGTAGGAAGTCCTAAATATATTTTTTCTATGTACTGGTTCTTCCACCTCTTTCTCTGGTTTCAAGAGATTTTTACTCATCATGAGGGACTTTCCATATTCAACAACTTCTGCCTCAACATTCCTTCTCTGTGCTTCAAAAATGTGAGCCTCTCCTCCTTATTTATTTTTCTCAGGGAATTCCCAAGACATATGTCTTGTATTTCCACATGCATAGCATCTTATTTCTCCTCCTTTGTCTCTTCCTCTTCCTTGAGGAAAATAATTCCTTCCACCATACTGTCTCTCTCTGGAACTTCCTCCTCTCTCTATATGAATGTAGGGATTTTTAGTTTTAGCTTTGGGTTTCTCAGACTTGTCATGGACAATTACCTTACCTTTGTGTGGGATTTTTCCTCTACTTCTTTGGCTTTTCTTTCTGGCCAATTTCTCTTCTACTTTTAGGGAATCCTGATAAGCTTCTTCATTTATCCTCGTAGTCACCATGCTGATTTCATCCTGGATTTCATATCTCAGGCCATTGATGTACCTTGAAACCTTTTCTTCATCACTTTCACTTTGACCAACTCTGATGTTCATCCTATAGAAATTTTATGTGTACTCTTTTACTATCAAGCCCTTCTGTGTCCGGTTTTGTAGTCTCCTGAATAAATTTATTTGGTATTCCTTGGGTATGAATTTAGCCTTTAGCTTGGCTACCATTATGTCCCATATTTTAATTTTATGTTTTCCTTTGATTCTTTGGTCAACCTGTAGTTCATCCCACCACAATGTTGCATGTCCTTTTATCCTTGTGACAACATTCTTTACTTTCTTCTCATCATTGACGTCCTCATAGTCGAAGTATTTTTCCATTGCTCTTATACAATATAGAAATTATTCCACATCCAAATTGCCTTCATACATTGGGATTTCTATTTTATCTCTTGCTCCCAATTTTACAACATCTTTCAGCAAGCATTCTTCTTCACCATCTTCTCCTGCAGCTCCTCCAGCCTCCATTTCTTCACTCTCGGCGTCATTGATGTCACTTGCATCTAGGGCTCTCCTCTGTGCAGTTTCCATGGAATCTAACCTTGCACAGAGTCTCCTCATTTCCTCCTCCATTGATGGATTTGTCACAAGTTTGTCCCTGTGTCTTCTTAGTAGCATGGTGCTAATATTCCTTCACATAGAGCTTAAATTATGGCTCTGATACCACTTGTTGTAGAACCCTGCCTCTCACCTGGGGTCCACTGACCTCCAGGTCTAAGGATCTCAAACTTACAAGAGATGGATTAGCTCTTTAGGTCCCTCTCGACCTATTTTGGTTAATTTCCACAGGTTTTTTCTATTGATTTTGGGAAAAAATTGGCTCTCTTGTAGGGTCTTCCTAACTAGCAGCTTCCTCTGTGTGACCCTAAGCTTGAAAACTAGGGGATTACCTAGAATTTTTCACTTAGTTTGAAACTTCGATCCCTTACAGTTCGGTGGTTTCCAATGAATAGGGTCTTTGAATCCACGGAAGCGATGAAACAATGAATCGTCGAACCCCTCGGGATGATCAACGGTCTACAACCCCCACATAGCTCAATTGTTGACGTTGAAATCTGGATTCGAGCTTCAGTAGTTCTCCTGTCGCCAGACCTATACACCTCCTCCCCCGAGCTCCGGTGAAATGGGATGGATATCCTCCATCCACATGTACTATTAGAATCGACGGTCGGTGATTTTTTTCCATTCGGTCGTCCAACCACCTTGAAACACCTTTACTCCTCCCTTTTCTCCCAAATTCTCCACTCGCCGAACCTTCCGTCTAGCTCACACTTGTCGATTAGATTAACGTTCGGGATGGGTTTCATGATCTCAACCTTAGGGAGTCTTGGGAATTCACACTTCTGTCTTAGTTTCACTGAATTGTTCTAACACCAGAGTGAGAGGCCACTTGTTGTTGGACAACTATCTCCCATAATCGACGACTTTCATCTCTTCATGGATATCCCACAGAATCTCCACCATCACTTATTTAAATTATTCCCTTCATGGGAATAAGGTCACTAGCCCTCCTGAGTTTGTCTTCTGAGGTAAATGGGACCTCTGGCTTCTCTCTGGGTGCTCATCCCACATTGTAAAGTGTTGGGACTTGAGAACATCCATATTTCCTCCCTTGATGTTGATAGAAAGTATCCCTTCTAAGCTTAAGCTCCAAAGGTATATGAGACCTCTGCTTCTCCTTTGTGCACTTCTTTCGAACAGGAAAACGTTCAGACTTAGGAAATTTTCTAAGTCTTTTCTCCTCAAAGACTCGGGTTACTATATGTCCTGAGCTTGTGTTGTCCAAGGTTTTGGGATCCTTGGGTGCAGATCTCGCGGTCTTAAAACTTTGTAATTCTTAACTATTCTTCCTTTGAATAGTGAGTCTGGAATCAACCTTTCCTGCACACTCCTTGCATGGCTCTATTCTTTCTCTGCAGTGTTGCTATCAAAGGTCCAACATTATATCTCCTTAACTTATCTAAGTTAGACTTAACTCTGTCAGCACACTCCTTGCAGAAAAATGTGCACTACTTCCATGAGCTCTCAGAAGAGAAACAATTGAAACTTATTCTAAATCCTTAGATTCATGTATTTAAGCACAAAATACATTCACAAGCACAAGAACATGTAAAAACAAGGAATTTAAATGAACATAAAGCATACCATTTGTTCAGATAAACATAGTAAAAACAACACCAAACATTTGGGTCAAAGATTATGTGTTTTATTCATTCAAGTGATAAAATATACATACATACAGGCAGTTCTCCACTGCTCCTTCAACAAACTTATACAATGTTCACTATCCCACACAAAAACAACAATTGTTTTTTCTTTCTCTCAATAAAAACTATCACACAATGAGAAACAACTTTCACAAAAAAAATCATGAGCCCCTCCCTCCTTTGGGCATAAGATACAAATGCATACACAAGGGGTGATTCATCAAGAATTTTCCCCCAACAACCTAATTCTATCCTATCAAGATTTAATGCATCCATCCACTAAGGACTTTGGAGTTAATAACATCTACAGATAAGATAAGGGTTGATGCAAAACCTCTGTACAATATAGCCTTTACATTAAATTGATGTTGATCTGAGAGGATCTTTGGGGATGGCCTTAGCCTCCAATCATTAATTACATTTCTTTTCATAAAATTTCAAATTCAAAAAGGTGTGCTCTCCTTTGTGTAGTCCAAATCAGCTCCATAAATGCGCTTGTTGATGTGTTTCTCTCCATCATTTCCTCTTTAAATGTTGATGTATATGCTCATGCATCAAATAATAGTAGGGGTGTAATGTTCTAGGTGATTATGATGAAACTTAAAGATTTTATTTGTAATTATTTTATTTTTTTATAAGACTTAATATCATGTAATGTCTCGTAGGGTTAACGTGATATTATTTTAAATTTGTGGAGTGACATGACTATGTTACAACAAATTGTTGAAATATTGTAACTATGAAGAATATTCTAATTATAATTGAGTTATTATTATATAGATCAAATCCCCTTTTGTGGATTGGTCAAACCATATTCATATGGTGGTAATTGAGAATTTTTCCCCTAGGGTTTATTAAAGTGGTTTTAACCACTATTGGAAGAAGTTGTCCTTGCTTGGTTAAGAGACATAACCATAGCACCCTCTCAACTAGTATAAATAAGTGAGGATGGTGCCTCATTTATTCACTCACTCACACTTCTAGTGCACATCTTTTGAAGGAAGTTTTAGTTGCAAGAAGGAGAAGAGAGGTGCATGCTCAGTCTTAGGTTATTCATGGTGGTTTGGTCTTAGTCTTGGCATTGTATTAGAAATTTATTATTGAGGAATTTTTTGTTGGGTTTTCTCCCCCATGAGGGTTTCCCAGGATAAAATGTTGTGTACCTTGTGATTGTGTTTCTTTCAGTGATCCTCCTTATTCTATTTTTTAGGAAATGCATTGAATGCTCTAGTAAATTAGAAGGAACCTAATAACAACATTAAAGCTTAACATCGTATCAGATCTCAACTGAATAGACCACCTTTTACTGGGTAACATAAAACGTCACTGTTGTCGTACAAGAAAATTAGGGATTTTTATTGGAGAATAATTTCTTAATAAAAACTATATAGGGAAGTGTTCCCTACCCTAGAACATCCTTTGGTAGCTTGAGCAAACCTTTTTAATAGCCAGATCCTCTAGAAAGTCAAAACCTAGTTTTGATCGGTACCAGAAAACCAAGAAACTAGAACCAGTACCAAAACTACTAGTCCAGATTTGAGCAGGTCAGGTTTCAAGGGGTAAAACTTGAAATTTTTGAAAAAAAATAGCACCAGCCTAGTCACCTTAGTCCAGCGCATCTAGCCCCTAGATCAAAATTCCAAAATTTGAAGTTTGAAAAATTAGGGTTTCCTCATAAAACCCTAAGTTGCAATTGAAGTACCTATTGCAGTTGTAGTATCAGTATCAATTGAAACACCTTTGAAGTTTCAAAGTTTTAAAAGTGTATTTGGAAGAGAAGGGATCTTTTGTCATAGATCGAGAAGGATCTCAGATCCATTACATTCAAAGGAGTAATGCACCCCAGGTTTAATTATTTTGATATGCATCTATTTGTTATGAAATTATGAACATCTAGGTTGTATGTCGAAGTTATGACCATCATACTAACCATTGGTCAAAAATTAAAGTCAAGGTATTAGATTGATTAAAGTTGAGATTATAGAGTTTATTCTCTAACTTAGACTTCTATCAAGAAAGTATAGTATCTCAGTACATAGGACAGGTTGAAGAGAATACTTGTCATCTTAAGCGAAGGAGACTAGGAAGAAAAGAAACAACACTTATTCTTGAGGATAAGACTCCGGGTTCTAGGTTTGATTGATTAATTTGATAAGATTCAAATTTACACATGCCTAGTTAGCTACTCTTCTACAATACGAAATTACTAGAAGAGTGTTTATATCACAAGTAATGGCTCAATCATAGTGTTGTATTTCTATCAAGTAAATTACTAGAAGAGTGTTTCTATCAAGTAAATTAACCCATTACTAGAAGAGTGTTTCTATCACAAGTAATGGCTCTAAAGGAGCTACTGTGACGATTTTTCTTGCTACTGTCTTATCATTATTATACAAAGTATTATTCTGGTTTGTTATTTCTCCCTTGTTGATCGTGTTTCGGGAAGGTCACAGATGATAAATCTTAGGAAGCTATAGTGACAGTTGCAAGAGGAAACATATTAGATGAGACATGGAGCAGGTTATCCTAGTTGTGTACATGATCATTCATGTACCAAAGAAGATGAAGAAGAAACTACTTTTGAGATACAAAGTATCTCATATGGAGATTGATTGTAAGGAGAAGAAGGCTCCAAATATGACCAAACATTATAATAGAACTCATAGTAGACTTGATCAATGGATATTAAAGCCACCTTGACAGGAAGCATAATTCACTTAAAGTCTAACTTAGTTTTTCATACTAAGACTTGGTATACAACACTGAGTATATTCTATAGAGACTATTGAAGTCTTTGTAGAATCAGAAGAAATCAATACTCATAGTGAGAATGATCTCAGAGAGGATCATATGGGAAAAGGAGAAATCTTCCAGGACTCACATAAAGATGCCAAGAGTTGAGAAGACTAGATCATGGCTTTAGATACCTCTAGGAGACATGAAATCACCTAGGAATATTCCCTTGTTTTAGTGATAGAGTAGGAAGCCAATCAGAAGGACTGGGATATGAATTTTTCTGTGAGACTAGAAGGGAAGTCAATGTTGACTTCCAAGTTTGATCTAACAGATCAATCATATTGCAAATAATTGTATAAATATGTACAAACCTCGATTTGTGTCCATAGGATTCTCCCAGTAAGAAGGAGAAGACTATGACGAGACACTTACTCCAGTAATCGAAAAAATAGTTCCAGTATTCATAAAGACAACCATAACAACCATGATTCAAATACATCATGAGATTCGTGGGGGGGAATCCCTATATTTGAGATTGAGTTATCTCTAGTGAAAGTTGGTGTGGTACATTAGCCATGCCATGAAGAAATGAATACAATAGTACATAAAGTTAGCTCCATGAAAGAATAAGAGCTACTTTCAATATCAGTGATTGAGCCACTCTCAAATGAAGTTTTTTCCATGATAGAATAGAGGAGCTACTCTCAAAGTTCAGAAACTACAATGAGAATAGATCAAGTCATTATCAACTTCATAAATAGCAGCTACAGGTGCAGAATCTCGTTTCCAAGAGGAACAATTGCAGAGAGAGTAGAAGACATACTCTCAAATGGTGAGACAGATATTGCTTTGCAGAAAGCACATAGAGCTATCATATGATTGTGCAGATTAAGTTGCAGCTGATAAAGTGTACTAGGTTGGTACAATGTGATGTGAAAATTTGGTTTGAAGTTGAATATAGAAAGACTCGTGTTTGTAGGTTGAAGAAATAATTGTACAGGTTGAAGCAAGCTCCTAGAGCTTGGTATAGAAGAATTGATAGTTTCTTGACAAGCTTGGGATTTACCAAGATTAAAGTTGATTCTAAACTTTACTTAAATTTTATGAATGATGATCCAGTTATATTTCTAATGTATGTGGATGACTTGTTCTTAATAGTAAAAAAAAAAAAAACAATTCTCATCACAGGTTGTAAGAAGAAGCTTGCTACAGAGTTTGAGATGAAAGACCTAGGATTGATGCATTATTTATTAGGTCTTGAAGTTTGGAAGAGCTGAGAGAAGATCTTACTTAACCAAGGGAATTATGCAGTTGAAATACTAAAGATATTTGACATGTTGGAATGTAAAGCCATGAACACACCCATGGAAACAAAGTTGAATCTCCTGGTTGATACTTCATCAGAATTGGTTGATGCCACTCTATATAGACAAATAATTGGTTTGTTCATGTATCTGACGAATAGCAGGATAGAGATATGTTTTCTTATGAACATCTTGAGTTAGTATCTGGTAGAACCCAGAGGTGTTCACCTTGTAGCTGCAAAGATGAGATACCTTAAGGGTACGTTGGAATATGGTCTATGTTATACTAAAGATCATGACTTTAGATTGTATGGTTATACTGATTCAAATTGGGTTGGAAGTGTTTATGATAGAAATAACACTTCAATATGTGGTTTCAGTTAGGGGTCAGCCATGACTTCATGGCAAAGAAGAAAGCAATCTAGTATTTCTCTCAACATGACAGAAGTGGAATACATTGCTGCATATTCCTCCAGTTATGAAGCCATATGGCTTAGGAAGTTGTTGATAGGTCTATTCGATCTAAAGATGGAAGCCATTATGATTCTATGTGATAACCAGAGTTGCTTAAATATGACAGAGAACCAAGTGTTCCATGAAAAGTCGAAGCACGTAGAGATTTGATATCACTACATTCTTAATATGGTGCAGAGGGGAGCTGTAAAGCTCCAATATGTTGGCACATATGAGTAGGTTGTAGACGTGTTGGACAAGCCTCTGTCTCATGTAAAGTTTTAATACTTTCAAGAAAAGCTTGGTATAGTCTGAAAGGACCTCCCTCAAAAGGGGGAGTGATGTTGATGATACTATGGTATCCTTTCCAACAGTGGGTAGCTCCGTTAGGATTTTATATACTAGGAAATTGATCATCCATGGGAATATCCCAAAGTTCCAGTAAGGATGGTCTGTCAGAGTACCTGTGCATGTATATGCCAGTTGTGGTTAGTAGTGGTAGCTCTATTAGGATTTTATATCCTAGAGAATATTTTGTTTTCTGGGCAGATCCCGAAGGTCTACTAAGGATGGTCTATCAGAGTACCACATGGTAGCTCCATTAGAATTTTATATCCTAGGCAATATTATGATTCTTGGGAAGATCTTGAAGGTCTAGTAAGGATGGTCTGTTAGAGTACCAACAAATTTTGTTGTTCCACCTGCCTCATTCTATTGCCATATGATGATGATGCTGTTATGTTAGCCTTGTGTTGATGATGTTGTTGTCTCAACCTCATGTTGATGATGTTGTTGTCTCAACCTCATGTTGATGATGCTATTTTCTCAACCTCGTGTTGTTGATGTAGTTCTCTCAACCTCGTGTCGATGATGTTATTGTCTCAAACTCATGTTGATGATGTTGTTGTCTCAGCCTCATCTTGATGATGTTCTTGTTTCAACCTCATGCTGATGATACTGATTGATTCAACCTCCTGTTGTTGATGATGTTGTACCAGCCTCCTAGTGTTGATGATTATGTACCAACCTCGTGTTGATGAGATTGTTGCTCTAGCTTCATGCTATTGATGCCGATGTTTCAGCTTCATGTTGACAATGATGGTGACGATGCTATTCCAGCTCCATGCTATGAATGATGATGATGATTCTATTCCAGCTCCATGTTGTGAATGATGATGATGATACTACTCTAGCTCCATGTTGTGAACGATGATCATATTGATGATGAGAAAAACTTTCGATGATGTGTATATTTTCCATTTAGTAATCCAGATGTTGATGATGTTACTTCCCTCTCTTTCTCTTGATGTTGTTGCATTTGGTTATATCAGTAGAATACCCTTCTTGTTAAGGGGAAGTGTTGAAATATTGTAATCGTGGACCATATTATAATTATAATTGAGTTATTATTATATAGATCAAATCCAGTTTTGTGGATTGATCATGTCGGGTCTTGTATGTGACCAAATCCCCTTTTGTGGATTGGTCAAACCATATTCATATGGTGGTATTTGAGAATTCATCCCCTAGGGTTTATTAAAAAAAAATTAACCACTATTGGAAGAAGTCGTCCCTGGTTGGTTAAGAGACATAAAACTAGCGCCCCCTCAACTAGTATAAATAAGTGAGTATGGCGCCTCATTCATTCACTCACTCACACTTATAGTGCACATATTTTGAAGGAATTTGCAGTTGCAAGAAGGAGAAGAGAGGCGCATGCTCAGTATTAGATTATACTTGGTGATTTGGTCTTAGTCTAGGCACTGTATTAGCAATCTATTATTGAGGAAGTTTTTGCTGGGTTTTCTCCCCCATGAGGGTTTCCCAGGATAAAATGTTGTGTAACTTGTGATTGTGTTTCTTTCTGTGATCTTCCTTATGTTGTTGTTTTGGAAATGCATTGAATGCTCTAGTAAATTGAAAACAACCTAATAACAACATTAAAACTTAACAAAAATATGGTGGATACATATAGTTTATGAGTCCAAATAAGTAATAACCTTTGGGTGTGTTTTTAACCAAACAATGTTAGAGATAAGAGAGATAAATAATACAACAAGAAGCAACCACCTAAATGGACACTAGAGATTTACCCTATAAATCCTTTTTGGAAAACTGACACCTAAAAGATATCCACTAACCTTGGCCAAGCCTAGCCAACACCTATGAATTGAGGCATCTTACAATGGAGTTTTCCAAGTCAATGTTGACTTCCAAGTTTGATCTAACAGGTCAATCATATTGCAGGTAATGGTATAAAGATGTACAAACCTCGATTTGTGTTCATAGGATTCTCCCAGCAAGAGGGAGAAGACTATGACAAGACACTTACTCCAGTAATCGAAAAAATAGTTCCAGTATTCGTAAAGACAACCATAACAACCATGATTCAAATACATCATGAGGTTCATGGGGGGGAATCCCTATATTTGAGATTGAGTTATCTCTAGTGACAGTTGGTGTGGTACATTAGCCAGACCATGAAGAAATGACTACAATAGTAGATAAAGTTACCTCCATGAAAGAATAAGAGCTACTTTCAATATCAGTTATTGAGCCACTCTCAAATGAAGTTGTTGCCATGATAGAATAGAGGAGCTACTCTCAAAGTTCAGCAGCTATAGTGAGAATAGAGCAAGTGATTCTCAGCTTCAGAAATAACATCTACAGGTGCAGAATCGTGTTTCCAAAAGGAACAATTGCAGAGAGAGTACAAGACATACTCTCAAATGGTGAGACAGATATTGCTTTGCAGAAAGCACATAGAGCTAGCATATGATTGTGCAGATTAAGTTGCGGCTGATAAAGTGTACTAGGTTGGTACAATGTGATGTGAAAATTTTGTTTGAAGTTGAATATATAAAGACTCGTGTTTGTAGGTTGAAGAAATATTTGTACAGGTTGAAGCAAGCTCCTAGAGCTTGGTATGGAAGAATTGATAGTTTCTTGACAAGCTAGGGATTTACCAAGATTAAAGTTGATTCTAAACTTTACTTAAAGTTTATGAATGATGATCCAGTTATATTTCTAATGTATGTGGATGACTTGTTCTTAACAGAAAAAAAAAATAAAAAAATTAAAAATTTAAAAAATTAAAAATTAAATAAAAACAATTCTCATCACAGATTGTAAGAAGAAGCTTGCTACAGAGTTTGAGATGAAAGACCTAGGATTGATGCATTATTTATTAGGTATTGAAGTTTGGAAGAGCTGAGAGAAGATCTTACTTAACCAAGGGAAGCATGCAGTTGAAATACTAAAGAGATTTGACATGTTGGAATGTAAAGCCATGAACACACCCATGGAAACAAAGTTGAATCCCCTGGTTGATACTTCATCCGAATTGGTTGATGCCACTCTATATAGACAAATAATTGGTTTGTTCATTTATTTTACGAATAGCAGGCTAGAGATATGTTTTGTTGTGAACATCTTGAGTTAGTATCTGGTAGAACCCAGAGGTGTTCACCTTGTAGCTGCACATATGAGATACCTTAAGGGTACGTTGGAAAATGGTCTATGTTATACTAAAAATCATGACTTTAGATTGTATGTTTATACTGATTCAGATTGGACTGGAAGTGTTTCTGATAGAAATAGCACTTCAAGATGTGGTTTCAGTCAGGGGTCAGTCATGACTTCATGGAAAAGAAGGAAGAAATCTAGTATTTCTCTCAACCCGATAGAAGTGGAATACATTGCAGCATATTCCTCCAGTTATGAAGCCATATGGTTTAGGAAGTTGTTGACAGGTCTATTCGATTTGAATATGGAAGCCATTATGATTCTATGTGATAACCAGAGTTGCATAAATATGACAGAGAACCCATTGTTCCATGAAAAGTCGAAGCACATAGAGATTCGATATCACTACATTCTTGATATGGTGCAGAGGGGAGTTGTAAAGCTCCAATATGTTGGCATGCATGAGTAGGTTGCAGATGTGTTGACCAAGCCTCTATCTCATGTAAAGTTTTAATACTTTCAAGACAAGCTTGGTATAGTCCGAAAGGACCTCCCTCGAAAGGGGGAGTGATGTTGATGATACTATGGTATCTTGACCAGCACTGGGTAGCTCCGTTAGGATTTTATATACTAGGGAATTGATCATCCATGGGAATATCCCAAAGTTCCAGTAAGGATAGTCTGTCAGAGTACCTGTGCATGTATATGCTAGTTGTGGTTAGTAGTGGTAACTCTATTAGGATTTTATATCCTAGGGAATATTTTGTTTTATGGGCAGATCTCGAAGGTCTACTAAGGACGGTCTGTCAGAGTACCATGTGGTAGCTCCATTAGAATTTTATATCCTAGGTAATATTATAATTCTTGGGAAGATATTGAAGGTCCGGTAAGGACGGTCTGTCAGAGTACCAACAAATTTTGTTGTTCCACCTGCCTCATTCTATTGCCATATGATGATGATGTTGTTATCTTATCCTTGTGTTGATGATGTTGTTGTCTCAACCTCGTGTTGATGATGCTATTTTCTCAACCTCGTGTTGATGATGTAGTTCTCTCAACCTCATGTTGATGATGTTATTGTCTCAAACTCATGTTGATGATGTTGTTGTCTCAGCCTCATGTTGATGATGTTCTTGTTTCAACCTCGTGCTGATGATATTGATTGATTCAGCCTCCTGTTGTTGATGATGTTGTACCAGCCTCGTGGTGTTGATGATTATGTACCAACCTCGTGTTGATGAGATTATTGCTCTAGCTTCATGCTATTGATGCCGATGTTTCAGCTTCATGTTGACAATGATGATGGCGATGTTATTCCAACTCCATGCTATGAATAATGATGATGATTCTATTCCAGCTCCATGCTGTGAATGATGATGATGATACTACTCTAGCTCCATGTTGTGAACGGTGATCATATTGATGATGAGAAAAACTTTCGATGATTTGTATATTTTCCATTTAGTAATCCAGATGTTGATGATGTTGTTTCCCTCTCTTTCTCTTGATGTTGTTTCATTTGGTTATATCAGTAGAATACCCTTCTTGTTAAGGGGGAGTGTTGAAATATTGTAACCGTGGACCATATTCTAATTATAATTGAGTTATTATTGTATAGATCAAATCCCGTTTTGTGGATTGATCATGTCGAGTCTTGTATGTGACCAAATCCCTTTTTGTGGATTGGTCAAACCATATTCATATGGTAGTATTTGAGAAGTCATCCCCTAGGGTTCATTAAATTTGTTTTAGCCACTATTGGAAGAAGTCGGCCCTGCTTGGTGAAGAGACATAAACCTAGCACCCCCTCAGGTAGTATAAATAAGTGAGTATGGTGCCTCATTCATTCACTCACTCACACTTCTAATGCACATATTTTGAAGGAAGTTGCAGTTGCAAGAAGGAGACGAGAGGCACATGCTTAGTATTAGATTATACTTGGTGGTTTGGACTTAGTCTAGGCATTGTATTAGCAATCTATTATTGAGGAAGTTTTTGCTAGGTTTTCTCCCCCAGGAGGGTTTCCTAGAATAAAATTTTGTGTACCTTGTGATTGTGTTTCTTTCAGTGATCCTCCTTATGTTGTTGTTTTGGAAATGCATTCAATGTTCTAGTAAATTGAAAACAACCTAATAACAACATTAAAACTTAACACAAATATGGTGGATACATATAGTTCATGAGTCCAAATAAGTAATAACCTTTGGGTGTGTTCTTAACCAAACAATGTTAGAGCTAAGAGAGAGAAATAACACAACAAGAAGCAATCACCTAAATGGACACTAGAGATTTACCCTATAAATCCTTTTTGGAAAAATGACACCTAAAAGATATCCACTAACCTTGGCCAAGCCTAGCCAACACCTATGAATTGAGGCATCTTACAATGGAGTTTTCCAAGTCATTAAATAAGCTTCATCACATCATATACCATGGGATTGTAAAACACTAACAATAAACCCATTAATGACTTAATCAAGTTTATCTTAACTATTGTATGAGAGAGTCAATATTAACCCAACATCCCCCCACCTCCTTTAAACTTGATTTGGGATAAACTTACCCACCTCAAAGTTTATTAACTAGTTATCCAATAATACAACATGCCCCTCCCCCCCCAATCACCTAGGCCTACATCTAGACTTTATACCAATGAAACATTTTTACATGTGATAAAGTCCAACTCCATAAACATGATTACAATTTTATTCCCAAGAAAATGATACATGAAGTCCAACTCCATTTTCTACCTACCTCTCTTCTTGCATTCCTCTATACTCCAAATACAATGAACCAAATCCAATACTCTTAATCAGAGCAATTATTTATATGTTATTTTCTATGTGCTTCCATTAGTGCTCCTTTTCGACATTCCATTCACCATGGTTTATAAAACCATGAGTTGTCACCTCAGTTTATGTGCAATCAAATATATTATTCAACTATAGAAAGCCAAATCCTTTTCTCTTGTCATTGCTCTTTTCCACCATGATGTTGTCCTTCTCAATATTGTCATAGGATGGAAAAATGGACTTTTGGTTTTCTAGATTCATATCCCAATCTTTCACTTGAACAAATTTTCTCTTGGCCAAGTCTCTGCATGCAACTTCCATGACTTGGATTGCTATATCCCCATGTTTTTTGAGCACCAATTTGAGAATCTCTTGTATTTTCTAAAACACCCCACAAGATTCTCATAGTCTTCTTTGGTGAAAATGTAGTCATCAACGAGGAAACCATCGGGGTCTACAATTTCATTTTTATTTTTCTCTATAGTTTAATTTTTACTCTGCTCAATCAACCTTTTATTTGCATTCTTCTTCTTCTTCTTTTCATAATTTGGCATCCTTCTTGTTATGGGGTTTCTTTGGGGTATTTTTATTTCTCTTCATGTGCACCATCATTTTTAGTACCTTTAGGCCTCTCTCGTGAAAGATATTTTTCACCAACCCACACAATAACATATATTGTCTACCTTGATGGATCTCGATACGACACGACTCTCATGAGAGAGTCCAAGCCTACCAAGGCTCTGATCCACCATCCATGAAATGCCCACACCACTTTTGTTAGAGAGTCCAAACATACCAAGTTCTAATACCAAATGTTAGAAGATGCATGGACATAAATGGACACTATTACCTTATAAACTCATCTATGGAAAACCTTATGGGAAAACCAACACTTAATAGATATCTATTAAATGACAACACTAACCAATTGAGACATCTTATAATATAGTATTCCAAACAATTAAATAGGCTTCCTCTCACCAAATACCATGGACACATACCATGGACAGAAATGCTAAATGAGTTAATGAATAAATCAAGGTTATCTTAACTATTATATGATTGATTCAATATTAAATCAACAAACATTACTAGGAACAATAAAAAAAACCATGTAGTAATTGGTCATTAATATCAACAATCAATATAAACTTTTAGTAGTGAACTAAATTAATTTTACCTATGCAAATGAGGCCAAAGCCACTATTATTAGTAAAACAACAAAGAGTGAAGGTTCACGTAGAGAGTAGATCAAAGTCGAACAGTGGATGTAAATGAATATAAGAATAGATTAGAATAGCCAGAGCTCTATACTCAAGCTAAAGCCACTTTTATCGGTAAACCAATAAAGGTTGAAGATTGACTTAGCTAGTAAATGAATGTTGCAAAGTGGATATGAATGAATATAAGAATAGATGAGCAAGGCTAAGGGCTCTCTATGGATTATGGTTCATATTTAGATGATGAAACATAAAAAGAATTAAAATTCCCATTGCATTTTTGTCAAATTTTCAATTATCGATGGAAATGGAATGAAATAGTGTACTTTTTAATAAAACATTATTTCAATTATGGATAATTGAATGATGGGATGGAACAAAATGAAATTATCTACTTTTTAAAAGATTCTTTTAATTATTGATGATGAAATGATGTACTCTTTCCATAAAACATTATTCTCTCATAGCAATGGCAATAGATGGTATAAAGCACAATCATGACAATTTGGTTTGCAAAATCACTTTCAAAAGATTGTGTCCACTCCACATTTGCGCAAAATCACTTTCAAATGATTGTGTCCACTCCACATTTACACATAAATATATAATTGTGCAAATATATAAACGACTGTAAATATCATTTAAATTAACTTTTTAGTTTTTCTTTTAAGTATTTGAAGCATTTTATTAAAAAACATTTGATTAAATTTCTCATTATTATTATTAATACTTTGAAAAAAAAATTGTTTAATTTTTTTAAGTACTTGAAACGTTTTATTAAAAAACATTTAATTAAAGTTATTATTATTACCACATATATTGATTAACATGTACTTTGCAAAAAAAATGGTTTAATTTTTTAAGTATTTAAAGCGTTAAACATTTAAATAAAGTTTTTATTATTATAACCATATATTGATTAACACGTACTTCGCATTTTTACGTCGAAAAAATCACCTATACAAGCGGCCCTCCTTCACTTTGGCATTTCCAAAATACAAAAATCATTGCCAATAACTGAAAAGCAGAGATACGATATATTCGTTCGGCCCCACTGAAAAGAATAGACGTGACAAACAGAAAGAAATCTTCACTAACCACCGAAGACATTTTGGGGAAAATGTTCTCTCTTTCTTATGTGGCGTGGAAGATTTCCAACATTTCTTTCATGGGATTGGGCACTCTTATAGATGAATAAAGGATATGGATCGTTACACCTAGAAAGATGTGCTCACTTTAATAGAAGACATTTTGTGGAAAATGCCTGGTCTCTTTCCGCTGTGGCCCTTAAATGGTTGAAAATTTTCCAACCTTTCTTTCATGGGATTGGGCACTCGTATGGATAAATATGGATAGTGTCCCATACATATTGTGTTAATGAATTAAAATGGTAAAATTAGCGCTGGACTAGTATCGTTCCTGTATGTTATAGCCTTTCTCTTAAGGTGGAGATACCCTCCTACATAAAACTTTTTTTTTTCTTTCCTGTTTAGCCATGCCATTTTAGAAGGTAAAAATTTTTTATCACAAAGAAGTTTAAAATTAAAAGTTCACCTCTTATGATATCTCTTATGATATAATGTTGAGTGAAATATTAAATGGTTTAGTAAATGAGATATTCAATTGAACATGTATCCTACTAATAATAAAGTGATAAAGGCTTTTGTTATTGATAGGTTCTATAAGTGAACTTGGAATAATAGTCCCACGAGACAGCGCGATTGGTAAGACAACACCTCTCTTCATGGTTGGGAGGAGGTCTAGAGGTCAAACCCGGCTGGGTTTCCGGGACGAATATGTAAGGGCTGCTCTGAGCTAGTCTGGTTTCTGTGATTGTAAATGATATATATC
>ML780298.1:282829-350081 GCA_009831015.1 Picea engelmannii | reverse complement strand
AATTCGCTCTTGTTTGAAGTTGAACACCATCCATATTGGACATCTCTAACAGACTGCATAATTTTGTTCAGGAACCCGAGTTAGGAGATGATAGAAGTTCATTTGATCTGTCAACGGAGGAGAATCTGAATGGCTTGAAAATGATAGGCACTGCACTTTTGGACAAGCCTGTTTCGACTCTCAATATTGAGACTGGCGACTATGAGGAACTGAGAGGAGAAAACACCGAGACCAACAGGCTTGCATTGACTAGGTGACTATAGTCTATAATTATCATTAAATATGCAGAATTCAATAAATCGCTGAGAGCTATGATTCAAGTCAATTGGTTTCAGAGTTAATATTGTATTGATTTAGCAGGTTTACGAAGTTACTTTCAGATGAAAGGAAGTCACGATTAACCGCTGCTCAGTGTTGGCAAGAGTCCGAAGAAATTCGTTGCACAACTGTGTGTTCGTAGATGTAATTTCTTCGAACTGATTGAAAGTAGGTTATGATTTAGATTTTATGAAATAAAGGGATAAGTTGTAAATTATCATACTGCAAATTATTTCTATTTTAAATTAATATGATTTTAACATATCCTGCGCTATATATTTTTGTTTTATTAATTATATTTTCATTGATTTTTATGGATGTGGAAATATAATATTCTCATGGTATCAGTTATTTTTTAAATTTGATGGTATAAGTTATTTTTTTAATTTTATTATTAAGTTTAATGGACAACGCTTTTAAAATTTTATATTTAATTTAATTTCAATTTATTTCATAATTGTTTTAATTAGGATTATGGAAAAGAGTAAAATTAGGAACTCTTAAATCTTTCTCCCCTCCTTTTAATTGTTTTATGGTAGACCCTTATAAATAGTTTTTTGGAAAAAAAACCTGCAAGAGAAAATATAGAGAAATAGATGAGACTATGTCACTCCTTTTTCTATTAAAATTTACCTAACTCTACGAGAAAAAACTAGCAAGAAGAAGAACCATTGTGGCAAAACAAGTAAATTGATCCTTAAGTTTGATGTGTAAGCTCAACTCAGGCTTAGACGCGTGGGTGTTTTTTTTTTAAGAGATTTTGGCCTATTTGTGTTTTGTTGCAATCAGCGTAGCTATAAGAGATGTTAAAGACAACATGAAATGGCGAATGTGATTTTCAGGTTAATAAATAAAACAAATTCTTGGGTGTTATTTTTATTACCCTCTAGCTATGTGTGCTCACTTTTGTTGGCCAGCTTTTGAAAAGATCCCGGGAATTAAACAGTGTCAAATTATTATATGGAAGTGTTAATTGGTTGTCCATCTGTGATATTGGTCGTCCGTTGTAAATGCATGCAAGCCATTTTATTTGCCACGTGTATGTGCGACTGTGTACACAAAGTGAGGGTCTGAGGGCTCCGAAGTTATTTTCAATTTACTTCTAAGTGTCTGGATATCTATGAGAAAACCCCAAGTGTGAATGTGTTTATTCGCTCCTCGGGTGAATGTTTTATGAGTGTTATTGAACTACTAATCCTTGCATTAACTCAAGTAAGAATATTCTTAGTATAAATAATAACTCCAATAAAGAGGAAACCAGCATTGGGTACATAGTATAAGAAGGTAAACAACTACAATGTCTTATTTGGTAGAATTGTTGGGATAGAGAAAGATTAAGTCTAGCCAATGGTTGGGTAGATGTTATTGAGAAGTTGAAAGTACAAACAATTAAGTAGAAACTTACACCTTGAGGTGAAGAAGTGGTGGGTAGATCTACAATCTATGTATTGTTGGTAAAGGTAAAGATTTTGGGAGTCATGATTTCTCTATGTAGAAAACAAGTTATTATGTAGAAAACAAGTTATTGCATATTTGAGTATTGAAAGCACATTTGAATATTGAAGGGAATTTTTTAAATCTACAAGTAGTGAAGGTAGCTCCAAGAAATTAAGTTTTTGGGTGGATTTTTCAAGAAAGCCATGAAAAGACAACAATTTTAGGAAAGTTAATCATAGTTGTGGAGAATTATTTAATGATTTCAATGGAAAGACCCAACAAAAAAGAATGACAACTCCACCTACTAGTTTGGCTAGAATTGCAAATTCAGAGAGCTAAGACTACACATTGTAACTCTAGAGATGGGATTCAAAGGAAGAGTAAAGTCTAGCAACACCATCAAAATAAGGTTTTGTATGGAGCAAACAATAGAGAACTTAAGGGTGTCAATATCTAGGTTAGAAACCATAGAGGTAGTGCAAGGAGGTAATGGAAAGAAAGAGGCAAAGATGTTGTCTAAGGAGAAAACCTTTATAGCAAGGGAAAGACACCGAATAATTCCAAGGGAAGAAGGTGACCTCTTGAAGAAGAGGAATTTATTGAAATTGTAACTAATGTTAATAAGAATAGATTCCTTGGGGTATCATGGAGAAACATTTTTTACAGATATTGTGAAAGAAGATCTCCAAGTAGTGGAGCTAAGATAAAATTAAGGGAAGTAGATCTTTGAATGTGTGTCATAGTTTAAAGAGGAACTGATGTTGAAGTCACCATTTGTGCAGATGAGAATGGACATTCCATAGAAGACATGCCCATTAGTGCAGTGGAATTAATTAATTCATCTTAGATTTGTCAAGGTATAGGTTCAAAGGAAGGAAAAAAATAATATTTTTCACTACAAGTGAAGATGATGACAAGAGGGTTTGGAGCAACTGCAAGCTAGGGTTTGGCAGTCACGACCATAGAAGAGGACAACATGAGAACCAAAGCGGTGGGGGTAAGGGAACCCCCTCATACAAACATGTAGTAGTGGACATGGGGAAAGGGCCAAGAGGCGTAGTTTTCAAGGCACCAATGACAGGCACCTCAAGATCAGACCCAGAAAAGGGTCAGGAAAGGAACCAGGGCACAAGCGAGTGCATGGGAGAAGAAGCCAGAGAAACTCAGAGTGAGGCGCAAGACACAGCGAAGCCCAACGGGACAGAAGGGCACAACCCGTACAAACCTAAAACAACAATGATACCCAAGGTGACACTGGAGGATCTGCAAATGCAACTCTACAGGGACCAGATAAAGACGCATGCGCTAATCTACAATTTCATGGGTTTGTGGCCAATAGAAAGAATGTTGCGCAACTGGATTAAATATCATTGGAAGCCAAGCCGAGAAGTGGAGCTCCACCTGGGCTCGAAAGGCTTCTTCATAGCAGTATTCATGAACCTGGGGGATAGGGATAGAGTCTTTGAGGGAGGGCCATACGTCCATGCCTCAGCAGGACTGTACATGCTTCCCTAGAAGGAAAATTTCTCCCCAGAAAAAGAGACTTTTAGAAAGGTACCTGTTTGGCTAAGATTTTATGCCTTACCATTAGACTACTAGTTGCCCTCTACTTTCAAAGAAATAGGAAACAAATCGGGGATATATGTGAAGACCTCAGAAGCCACCTTAAAAGGGAGATATACATCATACGCAAGAATTTGGATAGATATGGGTGTGTCAAGAGCACTCCCAGAAGCCATAAGTCTGGAATTCAGGGATGAGGAATGGATCCAAAACATAGATTATGAACAGATCCCCTTCAAATGCAGAAGATGCCATGAACATGGACACCTGATCAGAGAATTCCCTCTTAATAAAAAAACAGGAAGAGAAAATCCCCAAACCATAGCAGGATGAGGATGGGTTTATAAAATCGAACCCCAGAAGTAGAGAAAACAAAAAGAAGAGTAAAACCCCACCAGGAAATAACCCGAAGACCCGAAATAAAATGGAAGGATGGGATGAAACCAATAAAGGGGAAGAAGACGAAAAGGATTCGACAAAAGCTCAAGAAGTCGGACAACAAGCAACAAACGAGCCCACCGATCAGCCAAGTAACAAGAAGGAACATGGGAGTAGCACAAACTCGATGGATGGAGAAACCAGAGATGACAACACCCCCATGCAAGAAGCAAAGGGATATGCAGAAATGACCCCAAGTGAAGTAAGCACAAAAGATCCTGATCTAAGAGACCTTGTGGAAAGGGAAGGGATAGATCTCTTGAACATACTTGAGCTATGGAAAAGACAGGGAGTAGACAACGTACCAATAGAGCAACTTGACCGCATTCAGTACCTATTTCTCCTAAGGGAGGAAACCAAAGCTAGAGGAATAAAGTGCACACACGGGGAGATAAGACACCTAGGAGTCAAAGCCGGCAAGGCACAACCACAACTCTCACCCAAGCAGACGAGGAGGAAAAAAGGCAGGAAATCAAACAGCATAGCCCTACAAGAGCTTGGAGCGCTACTAATAAACTCAGGTAAGATCAAGAAACTCTTCCCCAACTCCCCCCCACATGTTTAAATGAAGGTTATAACTTGGAATATAAGAGGCCTAAACAACCCGAGAAAGCAAAGAATCCTTAGAAATAGACTAAAGCAGGAACAACGGGATCTTTGTTTCATTCAAGAGACAAAATGGACTACAAACAGAATGGAGGCAATCATTAAACAACAATGGTGCAAGTACAAGATAGTGGCTATCGGGGGCCACCAAATGGCAGGAGGTATTCTCACCTTGTGGAACCCACAAGTACTGAGCCTAATAGCAGCCGAAGTGACCAGGAACAACCTTACGGTTCACATGCAAATCATTGGAAACACAGAGGTGATTCTATGCACTAATGTGCATGGGCCCCAGGTGTCAGAGGAAAAGAGAGGAATGATACGAGACCTAGAAGACATTAAAACCTGATCCAACGACCTTAGGTGGATCCTGACAGGGGACTTCAACATCATCACATCACTTGCGGAGAAAAAAGGAGGTACAAGAATATTAGATAGGGATGAAGAAGAATTCTCAAAGTTCATAGACACATCAAAGATGGTAGACCTCAAAACTAATAATGACCAATTTACCTAGAAAAATAAATGGATGAACCAGTATCAGGTAGCAACAAGAATCGACAGATTCCTTATATTAGAGTCAATCATTATGCAGGGGCTAACCTTAGATTGCAACATCCTGCCCTGAGGGGGATATGATCACTGGCCAGTGCAGCTGGAAGCAGGCTTCCAAACCACACCAAAGAATATACCCTTCAAATTTGAGAAATTCTGGATCAAACACACGACTTTCAAGGAAAGAATCAACTAGTGGTGGCAGGAGGAGAAACTAGAGAAAGGGACAAGGAAATTCAAACTCTATAAGAAACTAAAGTGCATCAAATATAAGCTCAAGGAGTGGAACAAGAACAATTTTGGGAATTTAAACCAAGAGAAAAACAACATAGAAGACAAAATGAAAAAACTCCATGAATCTTTCATATCATAGGGCTATACAGAAGATCAAAAAAAGGAAGAGATCCAGATAACCCAGGAATGGGAAGCTCGATGCCAGTAGGAAGAAACACTTTGGCGACAAAAGTTATGTATCAGATGGCTAAGGGAAGGAGAATGAAACACCAAGTTTTTTCATAGAACTACCATGGCCAAAAGAGCCCATAACAAAATCCTGAAGATTAAGGACCAGGATGGAATAGAGCAAGAGTCACATAAGGAGATCGAAACTACTATGGTAAACCACTTCCACGGGATAGCCTAGGAACCCAATCAAGACAGAACAGAGGCCATACAAAGGATAACCCAACATATCCCTCGCTTGGTCACCGAGGAACAAAATAAAAACCTAAACAAACCCATTTCTAAGGAGGAAATTAACCAATTTCTCTAGGAAATGCCCAATGGGAAAGCCCCAGATCTAGATGGCTTCACAGTGGATTTCTTCAAAGCCCGCTGAGAAATTGTCAAATACGACATTTATAGGGTAGTGGAAGACTCTAAAAGGTTAGCCTCCATTCTAAAAGCGCTAAATGCTACAATTATTACACTAATCCCCAAAGAAAATGAAGGCAAAACCCCTGAACGTTACAAACCTACAGCGTTGTGCAATGTGTTTTTAAGATAATATCCAAAGTTATAGAAAATAGATTGAAACCCCTCCTACCCACACTGGTCTCACAAGAATAGTCATGCTTCGTGGAAGGAATACAAATAATGGACAATATCATCCATGCCCATGAGCTTATCCACACCCTGAAGCTTCAGAAGAGAGGGGGAAATGATAATACAATTGGACCTCGCAAAATCTTATGATAAAATTAGCTGGCACTATATGGTCAAGACTTTGGAAGCCTTTGGATTCACCCAACACTGGATCAGCTGGATAGTCATCCTAGTATCCACAACAAGCTACTCATTACTAATAAATGGATCCCTTACCACAAAAAATTGGTCCACGAGAGGCATCAGACAAGGAGACCCATTGTCCCCCTTCATGTTCATTCTGATGATGGAAGGTCTCAGTCGAAGCATAAAAAGAGAAACTGCAACATGTGAAATAACATGTATCAAACCTTTTGAAAATTTCCCTACTTCCACACACCAATAGTTTGTGGATGACACTTTACCTCATGGCATACCCACGATCAAGGAAGCAACAGCCTACAAACGAATCCTAGAAGAGTTTGGGGAAGCCTCGAGTGTAGAGATCAACCATTCCAAATCTATGATCTTCTTATTCAATACCAACCTTGCAATCCAAACAAATTTGGCCAACATTCTGGGCTTTGAACACAAATAAATCTGAACTAAGTACTTGGGAATTCCCCTAACAGACAAATTTTACAAAATGTCAACCTGGGAAGGAATAATCAACAAGTTATAGGAGTGGGTGAAAAATTGGATGTACATATTCCTCAACCTAGCTAGAAGACTTACTCTAACCAAGTCTATTTTGCAAGCAATTCCCACCTTTATGATGTCCGTTTTCCCAACCCCCGAGGGGATACTACAAAAAATAAGAACCATCCAAAGGGACTTCTTGTGGCGAGGAGCGGAAACAGAGAAAAAATGGGCCCTGGTGGCTTGGGAGAAGGTCTGTAAACCAAAAAACAAAGGAGGCTTGAGGTTACAAGACTCGCAAGTGACCAATGATTCCTACGGGAAAAAACTCTAGTGGCACTGGGTCAAAGTGATTATTACACCATGGGAAAACCTATGGAATGAAAAGTATGCCTCGGACATACGCGACCAAGACATAATCCACTTCAGAGGCACCAGGGAAGGTTCATCCATCTAGAACCTAGCCTGGTGGAACAAAGCCCGGATTCAGACACATAGCTTTTTGGAAGTAAGGAACGATAGAACAACCAGATTCTAGGAGGACGCCTGGTAATAAGAACCTATAATGGAGAAACTAGACAAGGAGGAAATCCAACAGGAGATGATCGCGCAAGGTAAAACTAGAGTCTACAATTACTGGAAACAAGAAATAGATCGCAACAAATGGAGAATTTGGGACACTCTCACTCCACAGAATAGAGACCAAACCGCAACAACAATAAAAGAGGTGGAGGAGGAATTGGGGAGACGGAAAATTGCAGTCACTGAAGGAAATGACCAGATGAGATGGGTAAAATAAGACGGCAAGTAATTCAACCTAAAAGAAGTCCGACACTATATCGCAGACTAGGACCAAGAAGACCCAACACAACAATGGGATAAGCTTTGGAACAGCCTCCATTATCCAAAAATAAAAAATTTCCAATGGTTAATACTCCACAACCAAATTCTAACTTGGCATTGGGCGGAAGGTATCTTTCGATAGTCCAATAGGATCCAAGGTAACATATATGAAACTATTAATATCTGGAAAGAGAACTACAACAAAAATGAAGAGGTGAATCTCTATTGGACCCTCATCCCAGGAATGATCATATGGGAAATATGGAAGGAAAGGAACCGGTGCATCTTCAGGAATGAAAGTTGGCTGGAAGGGAAGATCAAGGAAACAATAATCTCCATGACAAGAGAAACAGTGTAAAGCTGCAATTGCCAGACAAGAAGAGCGCAACTCACAGACAAGGACTCTCGAATCTTAGAATCCTTCCACCTGAAAGATGGATGCAACCCCAATCAGGTAAGACGACCACCACAACTCCAAGTAGGTGAGAGAAACTGGAAACCACCACCAATAGGCTCCCTCAAGATGAATTTCTATGGGGTGTCAAAAGGTAACCCAGGATGAACAAAAATGGGAGGAGTCATTAGGGACAGTGAAGGAAATATCATTTGGTTGTACGCTGGGAGTCTAGGAAACTCAACCAACAACTCCGTGGAATTCGGAGCCCTAGAGACCGGCCTCGAGATTATAATTCGGGAAAGGATGAAAAACACCATAGTGGAAGGAGATTCCACGTTGGTTATCAACCTAGTAAGGAGACTCCAAAACAATACCAGAGTGGGAAAAATTCAGAGGCACTGGTGCTTGGCACATTCCCTACAAAAAATTTAGGAGCACTTGCAGATGGGGATCATAGTGAAGTTGCACTCGGTACCTAGGTCAACACATGGTCTAGCATATAGAATCGCTAATGAGGGGGTCGACAAGGAAGGACTAGAACTGGACACTATCTGGAGTAACATCCTGAATGGTCAGTTCTGAACAGACTGCACCCAACTAGCGACAAAAGACTCTGGCGACAACCGAAGTATGGACGACCACATCGAGGATGGAGGCGCAAGAATAACTGAAGGGCACGTAGGATCCAGGAAGAATCTGATAGCCCACCACTCAAACATGATTTACAATGCAAATCCAGGTCACACAACAAGAGGAGGTACGACACCACGATCCTGTCAATAGGAAGAAGTACAGGGGTTGTCCGTGGGAAAACAAAAAATATAATCAGCAAGCGAAAAAGGACGAAAGACAAAAGGGTTTTCCATGGTCAAGTATGGGTACACCTCACCCAAGTACATATATAGGGAGTGGAAATGATTTTTGTACAGAGTGCAGAGCAAAGGATTGACACAGAGATTACGACAGGGCTCCCAAGAGCACACATACCGAAGCAGTGAAAAAAGACCAGAAGGCACAACTTTATGAGTGGCCCATGATTTCTAGGATGAGCTCACAGCCGGGGAAATCCCATAAGAGAAGAAACACAAGGAATAGCCACAAACCGGAGAGAAGCAATTACAGAGGCCATCTTACATACAAGGATGGGACGAATAGGAACAGGAGAAGAACCCAAGGCAAAGATCACCACAAACAAGCCAAGATGGTACAAATGAATAAAACCCATAGCAAGAGAGGCTCCTAGGGGAAATAACCTCTAACAAGCGCCCGAAGGATCACAAGGATGGAGCAAGAGGCCAAAGAATCCAAGGGTATGTTTCTCACGCAGGTTGATCCAAAGGGAAAAGCGATCATCAAAAGATGGGAGAGAGAAATCAATACCACACGCAAGGGAAAAGCCTAGTGTTACACATTATTTTCGTCAACCTTATGACCATTAATGATGTAAACCTATCCTTTGCCTTCAGAAGGGTCAGTGGCCTGATTTCCTACAGAAAGAAGGGAGAAGAACTTTCCCTAAGAGAAGAAGTTGTGTTTTCCTCCGTAAAAACCCTATTTTGGAAGATTTTTGCAGGCTGCACCATAGCTAGGGTGCGGAAATGCCTAATTTCTGCAGGCTGCACTATAGTGAGGGTGTGGAATTTATGCAGGCTGCACTATAGCCAGGTCACGATGGCCTTCGTACGTGGAAAAAATAATCATTTTCTCGATGGTTCTAGAAAGAGAAGCTTCTATGGTGAGGTGGCCTCCGAATGGTTTGGATATTACTCGCTTTCATGATTTAGTGGGATCATCCTAACCTCCTCATCTTATCCTCTCCAGCTTATAAAAGGAGAGGATCTCTCATGGAGAAAGTTAGCTTGGCTTGACATTAAACTTGATTGAGTTAGATTGAGCTAGAACTTGATTGAGTTGAATTTGGCTTGAGATTGTTAGTTTGGTTAGAGTGGCTTTGAGCTTTTTCTTTGTCAAGATAGATTGTGAGTATCTATCAGATCCATGGTCTCAGAATCCTTGGAGCAAGAAGTGTGTGGGAAGCAAGGAACTGTTGGAAGGAACCTTACGACAACAAGGCATCCGGTTGTAATATCTCTTCCTATTATTAATATGATACAGTGGCATGCTTCTTTCTCATATAATTATCTTTATTTTATTGCATAATTCCTTGATCATATGCATAGGTTGTCATTGAATATACTTCTACTGCTTTCACTTTGGTCAGTTTGTGTCTCGCTGCAGGATCAATATCACAAGAGCACCAGAGCGAAACAGGAACAATAAATACATAAGGAAGCAAAGTTTAAAGGTATGTATATCATCTTTTGTTAGGTAATAAATTTGATGATTAGAGCCTAGGGAAAGCGCCATGTCCTGTCGTGTTTTTTTCTAGATCTAGGTGGATCTAGGGGGATTAGTCTATGTCTGCATTCAGTGATTTACCCGATAACAAAATTGGTGACTCTGCTGGGGAAACGAATGTTTTCCTAGTTTTCCTTGTTTTCTTTCTTTGATTGCTTGGTTTCTGTTTTCTAAGTCACTAGGAGATCCAACTTGACTCTCTGACTGTTAAAATTCACTGGAAAACCTTCTTAATTTTTATTTTTTCCATTTGGAGGATTTCCGCACCCTGCTTTGAGGGACAATGGAACAAATTAGGATTTTTGCACTCTACCTATTTAGACCAGCGTGGAAAAGCCGCGTCCTACCCATATCTGGCCCACGGAAATCAGTGATTTCCGCACTATGCTAGTCTTCTAGCCTGCGGAAATTGTGAAAGAATTTGTATTTGGTGGTTTTCCCCGCCCAGACCTTGGATTTGGTTTTGGGGTGAATTTTTGGGTTTGATTATGATTTGTTTACAGTCTACTTGCTATTTTTTGAGCTACTTTTATCCATCTTTGCATTGTTTTCTTTTGAAAGATTTGATCTCTTCCCTTGAGTGTCTTTCAGTTATAAAGCCTTGTTTTTCTTTAGAATTGTTTAGTGAAAAGAACACTTCTCTTTTCTGAATAACTCAGGGTAAAAGAGAAACTTTGTTTGGGTTGTTTTTGTTTTGAAGTGATTTGCTATTGCTTTTAGCTATCTTTGAAACACAAATCTTATTTATTTCTTTGCATTAGATTGGAGGCCGTGAATCGTGTATTGGTGTACAGTCTATTTGTCTCATTTCTTGAAAATCTTGATATTGATGAGTTTAGTAAATTTTGGGACATTGTGCATCTAGGAACGATAAATGTTTTCTCCTTCTCGTAGCATAGATTTCATCATCATATCTTTGCATAACTTTCGAGTCGGTCAAAACACCATATTGTCCACGCCATTTTCCTCTTGAGTAACAACCTTAAAAACAAAGCGCTTATAAAAATTGATTAGACATTTTTATATTTTCTAGTAGAAAACCTACATTAGATTGGTTGTAGGGCTTTGGAATAGGTGTGAAATATAACTTTCCAAAGCTGCAAACAAACATAGAATCTTGACTTAGGGAGCGGTGAAATCCACTTATCACATTTTGTCCTGGGAAGCCCTTCTAACACAAGGGTCAATCATGAGGTCGCATTGAGACTGGCAGAGTTACTCACCCTTCTTTGTTGGTATTGGTGTAGAGGTTGCATGTATTATGGGGGTCTCTTGAGAGGTATACCCACAATGATGAGTGGAAGCCTTTCAAGTTGATTTCAGGCTAGATACCCTGCCCTTGCGCGTGGATCAGACTGTCGACTGTTTCCCCAGGCATCCCTGTAGTGATTGGTAACCTTAGTGGCATATATCTTTAGGGTATTTACACAAGGTGACTGTGGAGGGGAAAGTCTTCACGGTACCTAGAATCGATGTTGGCCAAACTCACTCGGGCTCCTTGGAGGGTATACCCATGTTTATGTGTGGGAGCTTGCACCAGGGTGTAATTCCATTAAGCAGGTCATCAATGTAACTTTTCCACCTGCTCTATATCAGCCCCTTCTTACTTTGTTCCCTCGACATTGGATTTCATCACCAACTAGTGTGCTCATTGTGAGAAGGTTTTGTTTGTTTTCTTGCTTCCTAGATTTTTAACGTGTGTTGTTTGTTTTCCCTAGTAGACTCTAGGTTGGATTTGTTTTATATGGCGTCAATTCCTGAAATGACCAATGAAGGAACCTCTGCTCCAGGGGAACATTTTTTTTTTCCTTCTTATGGAAACATTGGTCCTCCTCACATCGCTACTTTGAGCCTTCTAGGTCTCACGATTGGATTGTCGGTGTGGTTGTTTTCCACTCAGGTAATCCTGAATGCAGTTAGTGCTTTAGTTGTAAGCACTTCCCCCCAAGAACATCAACCTCATGTTGATCCTTCACCTTCTTCACCAGTAAGATATTCTTCACCTTCTTCACTTGCAAGGTCTTCTTCCATTTCATCTTCTTCACCGTGTGAAATCTCTAAATCTAGTAACCCAGTGGATAAGAAGAAGAAGAAACGAAAGATTAAGAAGAAGAAAAATAAACAAGGGTCTAAACTTCCAACCACTGCCAAACATATTGGAAAACAACCAGTTACTGTTAATCGTGTTGGGAGTGTTGATGATGTCAAGATCACCCGAACAACCCGTAAGCCCAAGTACCCTTGCAGGCTTTGCAAGGGTAGCCATATTCTTAAAGATTGCCCTGGTCTATCCAAAGTTATAGAAGCATGGTCTACACACCCTCGGCAACCCATGTCATCAGCCTCTGAACAACATACTGATGACCTCCCGTCAACTAGTCAAGATACCATTGGGAAGAAGAAAAGTAGAGCCAAGTTCCTATGTATGTTATGCAAAGGGCGTCATCTAACTCACCTTTTACCTCATATGGAAGAAGCCTCGAAATTACTAGAATACATGAGTGTTTCACCACCTCAAATTCCAGTTGCTTATTGCAAGATTTCTCTCAACCCACCTGTAGTTAATGGAATGACCAATCTGGTTCCCCCGTCGATCAGACCGATTGATCAAGTAGTCAATATGGTCATGTCCTCAGTTGAACCATTTGACCAAGTGGTTGATCCAATCCCATCCTTGGTCAATCCCACTCTCTCGTTAGAGAGTGAAACCCAAGTGGTCGATCCGTCTCCACCCGTCGACCCCATTCTCCCATTGGAGAATGAAACCCAAGTGGTCGATTTAACGTTGTTATCAATCGATCCTACTCTCCCATTAGAGAGTAAACCAGATATTTCTCACATTTTTCTTGTTGATACAGACTCTACCATGCCGAGGGGTATTCCTCCTTCTCCCCTGGAACCCCCTCCATGTAATGAGACCATCCTTTTTAATTGGGGTGTGCTAACTGGAACTCATCTTCCCTCTCACATTCATTTCCAGATTACAGTACATGTTTGTGGTTGGGACGTTCCTCAGATGTTGATAGATGAAGGTGCGTCCATTAGTATTTTATCCTCTCTTGCTTGGCAGGCTTTGGGTTGTCCTCAAGTTGCGCCAGTTACGCAGAATCTGTTAGCTTTTAACAGAAGAACCAATCAACCTTTAGGGACCCTTCCTCAGTTTCCTGTAACTTTGGGAGGGAAAACTGTCTTTATTAATGTCATGGTAGTCCAAGACCCCTTGGATTTCACTTTACTCCTTGGGATAGATTATGTCTATGCCATGAAAGCTATTGAGTCCACTCATTTTTGTGTGATATCTTTCCCTCAGGATGGAAGAATTGTGACCATTGATCAACTTTCATTTTTTGGTCCTGACTTGACCTCAACGACCTCCCTACACGGTTTTTATATGCAGACGGTATCACCCCTGACATAGGTCAATTATGTGGCATTGTCTCCCATGCCTTCCACTGCCGCTGATAATGACTTGGATCCGGTAGTTGACATGGTGACCTCTTCGGTAGGGCTATTAGAGCCTAACTTCCTTACCTCTCTCGCGACCCTCGACATGTGTTCCTTCTAGAGTGTGTTTCTTCCATCAAATGAAGATGTCTTGGAAGCCATGAATGAGTTTTGTCCCTTGACATGGTGTCCTTCCATAGAATTGTCCTCTTGGAAGCCGTGATCAAGAAGAGTTGAGCATGGTTTTCTGATTTCAAACTCATTAAAAAATGAAACCAACTTCAAGCATGATTTTCTGATTTCAAGCTCGTTAAAAAATGAAACCAACTTTGAGCATAGTTTTATGCTTTCAAGCTCATTAAAAAATGAAACCATCTACAAGGATATTTTTTCATCTGTGTGGCAACCTTGTTAAAAAATGAAATAGAGGTTACGAGCATAGTTCTTGTTTCTATGTCAAGCTCGTTAAAAAATGAAACAAAGGTCTAGGGATTGACCCTGGATTCTCAAGCATAGTTCTTATCCTGTGTCAAGCTCGTTAAAAAATGACACAAATCCCCCCTCTCTGTTCAAGTCAAGTCCTTCGTCTAGTATTTGAAGCTCCCTTTCATTCACCTTTGCAGTTGGATGAAATGAATTTTGGGGGCCAATGCTTTCAGCCTTTGGACTTCATGCTGAAGTTAGATCCACTAGTTTCTAAAGCTGGGGGCTAAGTACCAACCATCCCTGTGTTATGCGTTGGGAATTCCAAGCATAGTTTTCTATGGTTCAAGTTTGTGTAAAAATGAAACCACCTACCCCAAGCATAGTTTTCTATGATTCAAGCTTGTGTAAAAATGAAACCACCTATCTCAAGCATAGTTTCCTTTGGTTCAAGCTTGTGTAAAAATGAAACTAGGTCCAAGCATAGTTTTTTTTTAGTTTTTAAGATTGTGTAAAAATAAAATCTATCCCATGCATAGTTTTGTTTTGTTTTAAAGCTTGCGTAAAAATGAAAACAATCCCAAGCTTAGTCTTTGTTCTTTCTCATGCTCATAAATACATGAGAATAAGTTACCGAGCTTAGTCTTTGTTCTTTCTAGTGCTCGTAAATCAATGAGAATGTAATCAAGTATACTTTTATCTCTTTTTCGGACTCGTAAAGGTTATGCGAAAAAAGGAACCCACTGGAGTTCCCTTTAAGCTCTTTTTAGACTCTCTAAACATGAAAAGATTGTCGAGTGACCTTGTTCTTTTCACGCTCATTAAAGTATTTGAAGAAAATGTTTGTTGAGTGATAGTTTATCTCTTTTTCGGTCTCATCAGACTACTTTACGAAAAAGGAACTGAGAGAGTTCTCTTTAAGTGTTTTTCAGACTCTATAAACATGAAAAAAACCCCGAGTTTTCTCTCTTTGGACTCGTTAAACAAACATCGACAGACCCATATGGGACCAAACAACTCCTTCCTAGGGTTCGTTAAACATACTCCGAGGGACTCATTCAAAGGATGAGCTTACATTACAAGCATATGTTATCCTCCTCAAGCTTGCATAAAAATAAAGAGGTACTCGCCAGAAATGGTGGGGGGGAAATTGGGAAAGAAATGTGTCTAAATTTGTATTCCATGGAAGAGTCATTTTTTAACATGACACCCTTTCACTTGCTTTGTGTCTAGGTTGGAAAACCCACTCGTCTCTTGGTCATACTCCTTCACAAGATTACAAATTGGTCTGTGATCCCTGTTGTTGAGTCAGTATTTTCCAAGATAGTTGTTGTGTCGTCAATATGTTCAAAGAGAAGTTCAACCCGGAAATCCTTCTATTGCATCATCCATTTATGTAGTCCTTAAGAATTCTATTTCATCGACCATACCTAAGTCATTCCTGAATCACTTGTTACTCTGATCTACTTCAAATCTTGTTACTTGTTTCATGTCATTGATGGGGGATACATTAAGGCCCTCCTGTGACGAGTATTTTCCTGTCGAATTCAACTCATTATCCAGGAATTAGACTTAGAAACTAATTGGTACCTTGGAACCTACATGCCTCAATGATAGGTTTCCTCTCTTTAGACAATTAGTTTTCATTATTGACCCTTGGTCGGGAGATTTCATCAAGTGTTCGACTTCAACTCATTAATTCACATTCGTTGGATTGTACTAGTGTACCTTGGGAGTCATTGACATTAATGGTGATTTCCCTCGTACTTGTTAACAGTATACACTTATGAACGGTAATCAAGTGGTTTCTACCATGTTCGACTTCAGCACATGTATTTGCATGGTTAGATTCGTACTATAGAGTGGTGGAGATGAAGACCCTGAATCTTTTCTCACAGATTCAGGTTGCGTTGGAGTATATTTAGATTGTACTGTTACATAGATCCACATTGTATGTCTCATGGCTATGTTAAAATTTGAGTCTTTAACACATAGATCCACAATGTATTTTTGGTGTCTATGTTCACATTTGAGTTATAATGACATGGATCCATGGTGTATGTTTGGTGTCCATGACCTGTCTCACTTGACATGGATCTTTTCATGTCGGCATTGATGCTTTGAGTCATTAGTATTCTGAGTATGGGAATGCCTACCTCAATGATGATATATTATTGTACTATATTTCCTTGTTTATTGGCAGGTTTCCGACCGACTATTCCTTGTTCCCTACACACACTTGACAAAGTATTTCAGTTATCACTCTGTTCTAACATCATACTTTGGGGGGCTCTCTGTTACACATTATTTTTGTCAACCTTATGACCATTAATGATGTAAACCTATCCTTTGCCTTCAGAGGGGTCAGTGGCCTAAATTCCTAAATAAAAAAGGGAGAAGAACTTTCCCTGAGAGAAGAAGTTGTGTTTTCCTCTATAAAAACCCTATTTTGGAGGATTTCCATGGGCTGCACCATAGCTAGGGTGCGGAAATCCCTGATTTTCGCAGGCTGCACTATATCTAGGGCGCAAAATTTCCACAGGCTGCACTATATCTAGGTCGCGGCAGCCTTTGTACGTGGGAAAAATAATCATTTTCTCGATGGTTCTAGAAAGAGAATCTTCTATGGTGAGGTGGCCTCCAAATGGTTTGGATATTACTCGCTTTCATGATTTAGTGGGATCATGCTAACCTCCTCACCTTATTCTCTTCATCTTATAAAAGGAGAGGATCTCTCATGGAGAAAGTTAGCTTGGCTTGGGATTAAACTTGATTGAGTTGGATTGAGCTAGAACTTGATTGAGTTGAACTTGGCTTGAGAGTTTTAGCTTGGTTAGAGTGGCTTTGAGCTTTTTCTTTGTCAAGATAGATTGTGAGTAGCTATCAGAGCCATGGTCTCAGAATCCTTGGATCAAGAAGTGTGTGGGAAGCAAGGAACTATTGGAAGGAACCTTACAACATCAAGGCATTTGGTTGTAATCTCTCTTCCTATTATTAATATGATATAGTGGCATGCTTCTTTCTCATAGAATTATCTTTATTTTATTGCATAATTCCTTGATCATATTCATAGGTTGTCATTGAATATACTTCTACTGCATTCACTTTGGTTGGTTTCTGTCTCACTGCAGGATCAATATCACAAGAGCATCGGAGCGAAAAAAGAACAACAAAGACATAAGGAAGTGGCGTTTAAAGGTATGTCTATCATCTTTTGTTCGGTAGTAAATTTGATGATTAGAGCCCAGGGAAAGCACCATGTCCTATCGTGTTTTTTTCTAGATCTAGGTGGATCTAGGGGGATTAGTCTATGTCCACATTCACCGATTTACCTGATAACACCTAGAAGGAACTAATTCAGGAAGTAGAAGGGATAAGGGACCCATGGGCCACACAACCTAGAATGACCCTCTACCACAAAATGGTGGAGGAGGCCTGGCGAACACAAATTTTGATAGGAAAAATGAGCGCTGACCAGAAAGAGACCAACAAGGAGGCTATCAGGGACCAAAAGAAGGTGCTCACAGAAATCTTGTGTTGCCTCAGCAACCTGGAAACTAGCACAAAAAGACTAGCTGAGGATCAGAGGAGCCAGAAGGAAAAAATGAAACGAATGGCAGGCCAATTCCACATTTACCTATGCTATGTCGACCACATGGACATCACTCCAATAGACTGGAAAGGAACACCATCTTGTATCAGAAAGATGTGCACGGTGGCCCAAAGGAAGGAGAACGAGGCAAGAAAGTATGGAGACGAAAGATATCCCATCATCCTGGACTAGTGCAGTTTCATCCCCTGGTCAAGTTGTGTTCAGTGTAGGAGCTACCCCTCTTTTATGGTTATGTATTTTATGTATATGTTTTGGTTTAGTTTTTCAAACTAGTTTTTAGAGGACTGGTTCAGTTTCCCATGGTGGCGGCCCAGCTTCCCCCCCTGCTATCTTAGACAACGCAACTTTGGGATCCCTGATTTGGTTTCCTTTTTGGCAGATCAAGGGATTCCCCTTCTCTTTTTTGTATCATAGCTTCTCTCAGTAATACAAGGATTCACACTCACTTACAAAAAAAAAAAAAAAGATGATGACAACAATAAGACAACTATAACAATTTAAGAAATATTTGAAGGAGATGGGATCAATCAAACAATTGTAAGAGAGAAAGAGATTATAGCCCCTCAGGAAGTTGTATAAATTGAAACAGAGGTGATGGTAGCAACCATTTCAAGGGATGAAAAAAATTGCAACCATGAAGAATTTGTGAACTTAAAATGTAGATTCAAAGGAGTTACTACTAAAAGAGACATAGCGACGGTGGATGAAGAACCCTAAAAAAATGGAAAATGTTGTATTCACTAAGGATGAGAAGCCTATAGTGGGAGAGAAGCTAGTAAAGGAACATGACATATTTGAAGAGGAACCATACTTTCAGGATATGGAAGACTTTTAGGCACTGGATCTATTATATTAAGTAGAAAACATAAACACTACAGAAAATACCTGTGGAACAAAAAAATTGTAGAGAACCACAACAAAAAATGACATCTTTATTGATAGAAAGAAATCTCCACTTGCCTCATCGAGGGGAAAATATCTGGTAGAGAAACACTCTATTACAATAATTCTCAAGACAATGTTTCTCATGCCTACTACTCTTATTTCTACTATTTTGATATTCTAAATAACATTCAAGAGGGAGGTCTTTCTAGAAGTGGAAGATTCTATTAGGGATTCTTAAATTGACTTGTTCACATTTATTAAATAGGCCTTATTAAATAATTTATCTCTTTATTACATGGAAAACATATTATTCTATGAATGTAAGGGGTTAGGGAAGTTAGGTCTATAACATGCCCTCACCTTTAAATAACAACTTTTTCCTCAAGGCTTGAAATTTCTCCTTTGTAGATTTCTATATGATCTACAGTAATCCCCCTTGAATTTGTCTCTTAAAAAAAATCATCCACTTTGAATTCCTTTTTGATAAATATATGTTGCACAAATATCCTTTCTAAATTTTGGAAAAAAAACCCAAAAGAATGAATAGATTTTTCCTTTATAAAAACAAAATATAAAATTCCCACTCATTTTTTCATTGTATATTTTAGCACATTGATAAACGCGCATTCTTTGTTTTTGAAGTTACATATTTGGTGCACTATACCATGAGTAACACAATAGTGTTGTGTTTATGTATAACACATTAATTTATTTTTCTAATAAATTTCAAAGTATTGATAGTAATCCCATATTATTTTGCTAACTTGCTTCAATGGGTGCACTATAATTTTTGAAATGGTGTCGTGTGTAGGTAATAACATACTATAAGACAATTTGATTTTCACAATGCAAATTTAAACATCCGCATTTAAATTTTCTGGAGGTTTTTCTTTGCGAAGGAAATAACGAATGTAGTCTTCGGTGCTTCGTTCAATTAAATGGATTGTTGTATTTGATTTATATATACTCACGGATGTGTCTTTATATGATGAAGTGGACCATAAAGTATAAAATTTAGTGAAATTTATTTTTGAACTTAGATTGTTCTATGCTATCCAAGATGACGATTTTGACTCAAATGCAGGAAAAAAGGAATTATAATATCAAATCGCCAATTCTTTAGATTCCATCTCATTTTGTATCTTTGGAAGTTCTTCAAGTTCTCTGACGTCTATTGGAGAACATCTAGGTTTTATTGATAATTTATTTATATCATTGGATTTATGTTATGTATTCACGTCCAATTGAATAATTGTTCATTTAATTTTGCATGATCAAGTTCATATGCTTAAGATATTCCTATAGTCCTAAAATTCCGCAAGAAAATGTTTAATGAAAATGGATAGCTTATTTAACCTACCAGTACTAACATTCCATTTTCCAGTAACTATCCTAGGTAAACAATATTATACCATGAATTCGATCTCTTTTATGTAGACAACCCCATAGGGCTTAATAAAAATATGATTGAGTAATTGTATTTTTGGATTTTCAATAGAACTAATGTAAATGTATTCCTTAATTCAACAAAATTTTTTATAAAGTGTTTGGTTTCATGTTTATTATTTGGAAAAAAATGTCCATGCTTCTATTAAGTATTTTCTATAATGTTTGAACATATTAAATGCATTATGTTATTAATATTTGCAATGTATTGTTCAATAGTTTTACAATCGGGATTTCGATGATAAGTGACCTCTCCACCATTTACAGCTGCACCCCACTACGATGTCAAGTCATAATATTATTGTTGAGAAAAAATAACTTGGAGAGGAAGCATATTGAAAAATAACCACCTATTCAATTCCCACTATGTCCTAAGTCACCAATTCAAAACCTCGATAGTAACACTAGTTCTTCACGTGTTGGGGATGAAGACAATGATATAGAGGTTGATATCTAGATGATTTCTTGCAGGATACCCAAGCCATGGAGGGAATGTTGTTAGATTCATTTTAGACAAATTAACTAGGGGATGACGCTAATGTAGTAGATGCCTTATTTGAAATCCTGAAATCTGCTTCCAACACCCGTCTATTTGGTCGAGTACAAGGGTAAACAAGGTCTACCTATCTATGGAAAACAATGTTAATGTGCAATTTGAAAGTGATTTATGGTTTGTTAGACCTGTACTTCTCGAAACGTTTGAGGTAACTAACCATTAAGTCCCCTAAATGTTTAAGGAATCCTGTCACACAGTCAAAGAAGAATAGGGTTGATTTTATTCATGTTGAATGACAATGTACATTTCTATTTCCCACTAATTGCAAGCTACTCAAATATAGGCTACTTCTGAGTGACAATATATTTCCTAATAGTTTCACATAGGAAAACAAAATGCTAAAATTGTTGGGTGTTGAATACATATAATACTACACATGTTCGAATGGTTTTATTCTATAAATAAATGAATATGTGGACAAAGATTTATGTCTAGAATGTGGGAATGATAGGTACCATAAATTAAATAAAAAGAGTAAGGCACATGGTCCTCCTCATAATATATTGAGGCACATGCCTATAATTCCAATTATTCAAAGGTTCTTTCCTTGCAAAAAAATATCCATGTTGTAGGGATGGCATGCTTTACATAGAAGTGAGCCAGGATCTATGTGAATACCAATAGATTCAATATCCATGAAGAATGTAGAGGATACATGGCTTGAAAATTTCAAGGATGAAGTATGGAGCCTACGATTGAGAATATATATTGATGGATTTAACATGTATTCCCTCCAAAACACAAACTATTCTTTTGGGCTAGTGGTAGTGATCAATAAAAATATCCCCTCATGGTTGTCCATGACAAATGATCATCTTATGCTAGCTCTTATAGTCTCAGGTAGAAGACACATGAAGAGAATGGATGTCTACCTCTGACCACTTATTGATGAATTTAAACAATTATGGGAAGGTATACATGTATATGATGTATTAACTCCCATGCCAATGGAGAGGTCATTTACATTGTATGGCATATGTGCATACACCATGCATGATTTTCCAGGACTGCGAGTTTTCTATGGTAAGCATGTTCATTGATTTGTTTATATCTATAATGTTATCTAGAATACCTCATTTGGTGCAACTATATATTTGACACTAGCATTATATTTATATGATAACATCATAAGCCTTGTAAAAAAAGGGTAACATGGTTGTAAAATTTGTTGAAATATAAAGGATAGGTGGTCCAACCACCTATGAAATCCGTTGTACAAATATTCTAGTATATTCCTCCCAGAAGACCACCCTTACATAAATCGATGCTCTCAATAAATTGTTTCTTTACAATGCGAAGGAAACGTGGCCATGAGTCGTATTGTATGAAGAGAAAATAACCAAATGGGATAGTGATAGGAGCCCATTTAGATGGTTAAATTGTAGAAACATGCATGACCTTGATCATTTAAAATAAAATAGGTCAAAAATATGTCCCAAAAGTTGGGTGGTTGACTAGATACAAGAGAAATACGTTGTATCCGGTTTTAACCCATGTGGATAAGATTCAGATGTGCACTAAACATAGGGATCATGGGCGAAAACTCTATAATAACCTCTTTGAGTACCACATTATATTTAGAATATTGCACATTTGAATTCTAACACGTATTATGTTTTTATTAATTCTTTGGTTGTTAGACATGTGACACCTTCCTTTGTTCGCATTTTTAAAAGTGCATTTGTTCCTATGTATGTGGAAATATGGACATAGTTTTTTCACCGAGTATGTTGTTGATGGAAACATCAAACAAGATTGTGGAGTGGAGGTCAATTTTAACCAATATAGTTATGCTAGCCACCATGATCAAAATCTAATAGAGGGGAAGTTAGATTGCACTAGAAAGATACAAGAGATCATGCAAGTGGACTTCTCATCATTTCAATGTGTTATTTTTTGTTGCAAGTGGTGGTATACCTTCGACCAGAGAAATATAAAGAAAGATCATGATAGTGCGCTAATATATATTAACTCTAAAACAATGTGGGTTCTAAAATGGGGAGCATTATGTTTTCCCAAAACATTGCAACCAAGTGTTTTTTAACCCACATGTGTTGGATGGGCATTGGTGGTTTGTACTAAGACATTATCGTATATCCAAACATCATTTTTAGAATAACAATGTTGCAATTCCTGGCGAGAAAGATAATCAGGTTGATGGCAACAAAGATTGATTTGTAAATTATTTGTTTTGGACGTTTATATTCTGGATGTGTCATTTTATTATGGGTATCTATAATAGAAAATTATGTTTTTTTTTTTCATTTTATAATTATGTTGGATATTAAAATTTAACAACCAGTTACAACCATCATATTGAAAATACATTAAATGGTATTAGCATAAGATGTGGTCTTGATATATTTTTATTGTCATATTTATTGTTTATTATATAAAATTTATGTTGTATTGTTTGAACATATGTTTATGTTAACCTTTGTATTAATAAGTACTCATTGATATATCACAAAGTTGGTGACGTACAATAGAAAAAAAAATATTTTAAATTATATTTTATTTTAAAAAAAATGTAGATATTAAAAGATATTCTTCCCCAAAAAAATTATTGTTTGAAAAAATCAAAATTCAAATAAATATATACTTACTTTGATGGAAGTTCTAAGGACAATTCCAAGAAAATAACTTCATCCAACATCTATGAGTTCTGGAATCACACTTGTGGTGTTGTCATTACCAGTTTTGATGGCAATCCTCACCTCAACTAGTGCAACTACCATGGACTTCACCTATTCCACTCCATCCTTTAGTTTTACCACCATATAAATTTATAGTATTCATTATTTTATATTCTCTCTGAAATAAGTGTCAATATAGGAAGGGCATGGAAATTCTAAAAGACTTTTTTTCTAGAACCTAGTTAGAATTAAGGAAAATTTTCATGATCCATACTTATCTAAAAGTGTAGAAACTTTTATCAATTTTAATAATGCTTATAACACTAATTATAAAATGTTGGGTCATATTGTTTTTTAATAGAAGATTCATAAATTTTGTATTAGAGTAAAAAATTGTAAAACCATTTCATCGAAAGTGTATAGATCAAAATGCATCATTATTATCCATATTCAATAGTTTAAATTTAATTAGATAAATTCCATATATTATAACAGTTGTATAATATAAAATAATAAAATCTTTGGAAAAATTAAATATTAGTAAAATATAACAATTCTGATTTTAGTAAACAATTATATTATAAATGTTTAGTTCTCATATGTTATTTAACTTTTCTTTTATGAAATCATTTGATTTGGATTGTGATTGAAAGAAGTTATAACCCTTACTGACATATAATGTTTAATTGTTCTTCAAGGTGAATCGATTTTTTTCCAACAAGATATAATATGTTGATTAAACATGTTTAGAGACAAAAATACTTAAACATGATGAATGAAATGATTGTGATTTGAATATCAATGTCTTTTTCATATATTATAATGGTAACATCATAACATAATTATTCAATAATAATCATGATGATGATGTAATAAAATTAAAAAAATAACATTATTATTACATCATCATCATTATTATTATTGAATAATTATGTTATGATGTTACCATTATAATATATGAAAAAGACATTGATATTAAAATCACAATCATTTCATTCATCATGTTTAAGTATTTTTGTCTCTAAACATGTTTAATCAACATATTATATCTTGTTGGAAAAAAATCGATTCACCTTGAAGAACAATTAAACATTATATGTCAGTAAGGGTTATAACTTCTTTCAATCACAATCCAAATCAAATGATTTCATAAAAGAAAAGTTAAATAACATATGAGAACTAAACATTTAAATGAGTGATACACCTCAAACTTCACTTAAAAATAGACAAATCATTAACAATGTTTGTCATTATGTTACGATGAAAATCTCTCTATGGCATGGGGTAAACCACAATAGACGGAAATGACTGCAGAAATCAACTCTAATCCTAGATATGTTATATAAACAAATATGCTAAATAAACAATATAAGGAGCCTACCTCGCCCATATCTTTGAGGAAGTCCACCATTGAGCACTCGACTCAAAGAGATACACCTGCAACTTGTCCTCAATAACTAAGAAATGAAAGCATATGGTAATAATATATAAATTTATCACATTCAATAGCATAGTCCATCAATATTCATAATAAATATTCCCATGGAATAATAATTCAAATATTTTCAAGACATTAATTGGATGATAAAAGAGTATCTCTATTAAAATATAATCAACAGAAGTGAATAAATTACAAACTTCTGTGTCGTCATGGTTTGAAACCGGGAAACTAAATCCCTTCTAGCTGGGTCTCCACCACTACAATCCTCTACCAAAGGCAGGCTCATATAAGAGAAACAATGAGGTTCTCAATCAAGTAGGGAAGAGCTTGGGGGCTGAACAATGTGTTTAGACTTAAAAGGACAAAGGGATGCATACTCAATATGAAGTGAATAATTTCTCGATAGCAAATTTTCTCTCAAAGTTGAATCTTATCCTCTTTTCCATAGCTCAGATATGTCCCATTTATAGCCTTCAAATGGATTTTAAGGGTCGATTCGGAACGTTTCCAGTATATGGAAGGTCAAGGATCATGGATCCCGTGATGTCACATGGAAACCCGACACTATTTTTTAATTTTGGGCACAAAACCCGATGTATGCGGAATGTAATGGTGAAACTTGCTTATACACATGATGTATAATAGTTAGGGCACATATATGTGGGAAAATATTGTTTTTAGTTATGGGATTTGCAAAAAGGGACTTCAAGTCTGCATAGGGAAATGGAAAAAAGGGCTTATGACAAAATTTGCATAAGGTGAGGAAAATATTGCTATAACATATGCCCCCTAATGTGTGAGGTCAGAGGAGTATTTGTGGTGACCAAAATACATTATAATACCCATAAGTGGAATAATGGAGACTCAACTGGAAGAAATAGTTGCTCATGGGAATATTACAATCTATATTGACTTTGCACACATGGCTGCTAATTTGAATTACACTACAGATCCATGTGAAAATATACCAAAAAAGTGTTCATGGCGATGAATAGGAAATAAAAGGTGGCTATATGATAAAGGTTGTCATAATCATGAACAAGACACAGTAAAACCAGTCTCAAAATCAATATGAAAATATCTGTATACAATGGAGTACAATCTGATCCCCCGTGATCATTTAAGTCACATAGGTACTGGTCCAATGAAAGATAGCAACATCTCAGGAAAGATGCAACTATGAACTGATGTCTTCAAGTCTTATACACGATTTTCCAAAGATGCAAGTCTACGTCATGTGAATAAATGAGTTGAGAATGAACACAATGGGACTTCATTTGATTACCGATCATTAAGGTATATCGTTAAAAATGCGAGACAACATTGCCAATAATAAAAGTAGGTATGAAGGGACCGAGTACATTCTTACAAGTGTGAATAAAGGTGTCGAGGTAGAACACTTGAAGAATCCATCGATTATGAGAAATTTATGTAATCTGAACTTTCGATGGCAGGAGAAATTGCCACTAATGAATGAAAGCGTATAGGCACTCATAGGACTCTAGGTCTCATTTCCAGAATAAATGGGCTGAATTCGATGGAAGGAGACCTGCTGAGAGGAGAGCATTGAGGAATCTCTCATCATTCAACACGAGGTACAAATCAAGAGCTTGATGATTTGGATGAAATCAAATGAAGAACATGTTAATGAGCCAACAAACATGTGTGTCTTTTGTATGCACAAGATGCAAGTGTTACACGAAAAAGACCCTATGAATAGTATCCAATAAGGAAATTTGTTGATAAAGGTGAGGAAAGCACCAATAAGACTAATGAAATCCAAGACACTGCACAAATCTCAATGTGTGAATAGATTTCTTGTCATTGAACAAAAGGGAAACCCTCTAGAAAATGACCAATGATGAAATGTCGATTGTTGGGTTCAAGTTCACCTACCAATGATGAAAGTACGACCAGGGTGCATGGTAGGACTACGAATTCATGTAATTCTGAGACATACTGAGGGTATGGATGTCATGAAAAGTCAATTGTTCTAAGTAATGATGGACACAGGTTGATAGACATCCTTTGAACAAGAGCATGAGACATATGGAAGACTCTCGAAGTATAGAATCAATGATGAAACTTTGTGATGCAGGGGGCACCAATCAAACTCTCCATTGGGACTGGAAGAATAACTAGTCAGGGGAGTAAACTCTAAGTAACAAGCTCAACTTCGTAAGGTCATGATAAACCCAACATTTTGATGACACGTGTACTCAAAAGTTTTTTTCTCTGCTCAAAGGAGACATGATTGCTACCAATATAAGATAGTACTCTTTTCCTACCCATCTTTTTTTTTTCATAGTCAAATGAATGCTATGATACAAAGGAGGAAACGAGTGTCGCAAGTAAGAAAATAGTTCCAACAGTGGAACATATCTATGCTCCATGCAAGGAGGTGCATGTGGGAGATGGACACTCGGGGGAATGTTTCCTCTTGGGGATAGGGTGTCAAGCTACAAAGGATATAAACAAGTCTATGCTTAGATGATGATGTAAACTACTGAGGTGATAGGATTATAATGTGAAAGTGAGAAGCGGAAATAGGCTCAATGCTACAAGCAAGAGAATGAGATGCAATTACAACTTAACACCAAAAAATGTCCTTTTTCATGAATTTAGTCTACTTGGTTTGAAAAAGGGGTAAAATTACACCAAACAAATGTCCTTTCAAATCCAATTTACTAGTGTGAAAGAGACAAGTTCACTCAGAAATATTTTCTCTTTTTGAGAGAGTCGTAAAATAGATTTAACCAAACTCATTGGGATTTTTCTAAGAGGCATGTCATGGGGGAGGCGAGGGCTCCCCTACAGGAATTTTTTGAAAGGTCAGCAGCTTACAAACCGTTGACACAATCTAGGGAAAACCCAAAGCTTTCCAGGTAGAGGGGGATACAAAACTTGCGGAGGTTATATTCTCAATGATATATTGGAGAACACCACTTATCTGAAAGGGCATAGGAGAATGAATTTTATACCCCACAAGACGATCCCAGTCAAAGGGAAAATCTCTAAGTCTTGGAGGAAGAGAACTCAGGGAAATTAAAACTCGCCCTTGTTCAAAAGACGTAGGACTAGGAATGTCCATGATATGGTCAAAAGAAGTTTCACTCCTCAAAAGAAGAGTAGTGTTGGGCAGAGATTGCATCAACATGACTGTTGTGTCAATCAAAGGAGAACCAAAATGTTTGGAAACCACAAGGGACTCCGAACCCAAAGGGTTATCAGACAAGGATTGCATTTCTTCTACTACAACAATAGTAGGGTAGAAGCAAGTTAAATGGACTCCTTTGCAAAGCCTAGAAAGGAACTTGGTATTATGTCTTACACATCTAGGCTTCTAAATCATATGAATTCCCCTAGTGTCACTCACAATTATTGGTGACATGCTCTCAACGTGACTAGAAAAGGATGGTTGTTCATCACCCACATGATGTACAAAGGTTGGTGATGATTCCCCAACATGGTTGACCAGGTTTGGAGATGTGATGTCAGTATGAATCATGGCGACTATAGTTGTTCTCCAAACATGACTTGCAGTGGTGGGTTGTTGGTCTTCAACATGGTTTGTAGAGGTTTTCACACAATTTCCAACATGACTAGCAGAGGTTGGTAATGTAATTCCATTATGATTTGCAGTGACTGGATTGGTGGTAGTGGTTAGTTGCGGCATTTGAGACCAAGGTCCCGGGAAAGACTAGTTTTGAGAAATTGTAGGCCAGGAAGGATTTTGGTCTACACCATGTCCTTTCCTGGAAGGGTAGTATCCTCCTCCCCATTTATCCATATATGTTTGTGAAGGCATCATCACTGAATTAGATGTCTACAAAGAGAAAAAGGCGTGACACGGGTTACTCAAGTGAGGATATATATTTCCCCCAGACAAAGGGATTCCATGAAGCGGGTAGCGTGTACCATAAAAAGGATTGCCTCCGTATGGAATACCAGAGGATAGATGGAGGTATGTCATGGGAAACGTGTTCATAGGAACTGACATAGCCGACGAAGGATATATGGATGGGGTGTAATAAGAAAAATAACCACCCAATTGAGCATTTTCTCCTGGAAGAGTGAAGCCAGGTTTGGATCCGTAAGAAGCGATATCCCAACATCCCATGGTGAGAGTCGGTTGAGGGATATGACTCCCACCAAACAATGACGTAGAAAAAGGAGCCATCATGCCCTAGATCCAAAACTAGGATTCATATAAGCAGGCGAGGGAGGGGATGGAAAATGTGAAAGAATATTTGGCACATCAAGAGGAAGATGATTAGAGACCCAAGGTATTGACTCAGCATCATGGTTATGCATACAATTATAAAACATGGACGTATTCGTCCCCATGAAATGAGAGAATTTCATGGGGGAGGTAGCACTAAATGAGGGAGTCAAAGGGACTCCACTATCCATGATAATGAAAACTCACGGCGCAATACATAATCCTAAATTCAACTAATAATCAAAGAGCACACCCAAAATAAAAATAAAAAGGCCAATATGCACACAAATAGGATATAGTGGATGAAAGGGGCCTCCCTCCCTAAAGTAGGTATGCCTCACCCAAGAGGGGCCTGAGACTCCATGGAAAATATAGGAGGTATCAAAATCAATTATAAGGGCCCTCATGGGCTTAACAACCAGTCAGTTAGATCCCCCAAGAGAGGTAATCCTCCATAAAGGTTGTGTGTTTTCCAACCCTTATCTGACCCAGGGTACCTGCATAATAACCCCTGCAAGTAACCTATGTGGTACCTATGTCGAGAAAATAAGAAACCACGATATAACCGATGTGCAAGTGAACATCCGTAAGTCGGGTCTACCATATGGGCAGGGTAACAAATCCCAAAACCTCGAAAGGACCGCCTCTCATAGAGGTAAAGGTACTAGCAAGATCTCCATATACGAATAGATCCCCATAAATATATCTGAGGCTAAGAAGGTATTGGGGGGATATCCCCTCAACCAACCTCAGGCGAACTCTTTCTTAACTCCAATGTAAGTGGAGCCTCCCGAGGTCACCAATTATACAATGTATTTCACCACTCCCTTAGTCAGACACATATGTTGATTTAATATCCTCGGAGAAGTTTACTAACAAAATCCTATTCCAAGGCTCTAAATCCTAAGCTAGTTTGTGCACCCTACAAAATAATTTTTTTTCTAATCAATTTTAAATTATCAGCGTTGATTTTAGTGGCCTTGCTTACTCACAACAGTGTGGTAGTGAAACTGATGATGTTATGACTCAACAAGTAAAATACATGAATATAAATAACATGCAAAGTCGTAACTTCAATTCCCAATAAATGATAAGATTTTCAATATGCAATTTTCAATTTAATGTTGCAATTCAAACTAAAATGCAATCTTTTCGTACATGTTTTAAGATCAATGATAAGAAGCCAAAAGACCAAATGCCAACAATGCAAAATGTTTAACATTTTTGTATTTTCAATATAAAAGAATGAAAATGTGAGGACTGAACAACAACTTGATATAAATATTCTATTGAATGAAATCAGATACAAACCAAGTACGATATCAAGAAGAAAACACTCAGCCCAAGATGCAAGGACAATCAATGAAAAGGATCATGAGAAAGGCACCGCACGAAAACAAAACCAAAGAAAGGTTTCTTATCGCTCTGTAGGTACTTAACAGTCATAAAAAAGACCTAAGAAGACTCAACAACCATCAAAACTTACCCAACAAACATCAAACTCAAAAACAAAGCATACAAGAAATATGTACACGATTTTTTAGGAGAAAACCACATATATACACCTCTAGAAGAAGGACAACTTGCGTATGTACACGACTTTCAGGTAAAAATCCACGTATATGTATTAAAACACTGTCAGGTTAAGGATAAGGATAAGAAAATCAGACTCAAAATGAACAGATGTTGTCAAGCAATCAAACGAAAATAAACTCAATATAAATGAGAGAAAACAAAGGAGAAACCACTCCAAAACCAGAAAATAAGATTATATCCCCAGTATGGTCACCAATTATGTTACGAGGAAAATCTCTCTATGGAATGGGGTAAACCACAATAGACAGAAATGAGTGCAGATATCAACTGTAATCCGAGGTATTCTATATAAAAAAATATGCTAACTAGACAAGATGAGTCTGCCTCATCCATACATTTGATGAAGTTCACCATTGAGCACTCGACTCAAAGCGATACATCTACAACTTGTCCTCAACAACCAAGAAACACCAGCATATGGTGATAATATATAAAGTTAGCATATTCAATAACATACTCCATCAATATTCATAACAAATATGCCCATGGAATAATAATTTAAATATTTGCAAGACATTAATTACATGATAAAAGAGTATTTCTATTAAAATATAATCAACAAAAGTGAATAAATTACAAACTTTTGTGTCGGCAAGGTTCAGAACCGAGAAACTAAGTCCCTTCCAGCTAGACATCCACCACTTCAATCCTCCACCAAAGGCAAGCTCATATAAGAGAGACAATGAGGTTCTCAATCAAGTAGGGAAGAGCTCCGGGGTTAAACAATGTGTTTAGACTTAAAAGGACAAAGGGATGCAGACTCAATATGAAGTGAATAATTTCTCCAGAGTAACTTTATTCTAAAATTTGAATTATTCTCCTCTTTTCCAAAGCTCGGATATGCTCTGTTTACAACCTTAAAATGGAACTGAAGGGTCGAGTCAGAACGTTTCAAGTATATGGAAGGTCAAGGATCATGGACCACATGATGTGACATGGAAGCCCAACACTATTTTTTAATTTTGGTAACAAAACTTGATGTACATGGGTTGTAATGGTGCAACATGCATATACACATGTTGTATAATAGTTAGGGCACATATATGTGCAAAAATATTGTTTTTACCTTTGGGATTTTCAAAAAGGGACTTCAAGTCTCCATAGGGAAATGGAAAAATGACTTCTGAGCAAATTTGCACAGGGTGAGGAAAATCTTGCTATAACACATTAGCATACCAATAATCCATTTTATAAATCAAACAACAACAACCACAACATTATATGAAAAAGATAATACACATGAGTGATATACATATGAACATACATGTGAAACATACATCTCAAGAAAATATACAATAAACATTTCATATATACATCTCAATTCAAATATAAAAAAATCTATAGTATGCATGTCAATTAGTACCACTACTAGCTAGGTCCACCACCAGAGATAGATGCATTAGTGTCTTTGCTACCAGAGTTAGAGACTCTATCAAGAACAAGCATGTCAAAAATAAATGTTGATAAAAGTGGGCTATCAAATGTCTCTCTATCAAGCTCATCAAGATGTATAATAAAACCCGATTTGAACATAATGTCCAAAGAATTAGAATCTTGTGACACATATGGACAAAGAGGAGGAGGAGGGGGATTGGTGGATGATGATACATGTGGAGGAGAAGGAAAAGGATAGGTTGATGGTGACACAAGTGGAGGAGGAGGATATGTGGAATATGGTGACTCATGTTGATGAGAAGCAGGAGGAGGAGGAGGATCATAACTGGATTTAGGTTGAGACACATGTGGAGACGAAGCAGGATGATGAGGAGAATGAGGATTATGATCGAACGTGGATGTAGGTTCAAAAACATGTTGAGGTGAAGTAGGAGTAGAAGGAGGAGGAGGAGAATCATAGGTGGATGCAGGTTCAAAAACGTGTGGAGGGGAAGAAGAGGATTGATAGGTGGTGCAACAAACTCATGTGGAGGAGAATCATGAGGAGGAGGAGGATTATGTGGTGGAGTAGAGGATGTGTATGGCTCTATTGATGAGCTAGATGGAGTGGGATCATGAGAAACAAGCGTAAGCATTTTGATGAGGTTGATGACACCAACAATATGACTCATCAACAACGTCATGTCACAAGGAAAACTCCTACATATCTTAGAGAGATCCTCTATTTGTAGTGTGACTATAACGAGTGTGTGTACCACTTTGCTATAAATTTGGATGAACCTGCACAGATAATATCTAGCTAGCAAAAATACATACATAGTTTGCAGAGAAATGAGAGAAGAGAGAATTAGGAGAGAAATAATGGAAGAATTCTATTAACCAAGTGATTGAATGATAATTTACACATGATATGCTCTGTATAACTCAACTAGTGCACACTTGAGGAGAATCCAATGCGCCATAGTGGTGGTCTAGAGTGATCTGGACACACACCGATAGTTACGAGAGTAAACTGCCACCTAGTATGAGTTAACTAGTCTCTCAGTCCTTAGCTAACTAACTAAAATAGAGTGAAGTGAGGAGGAGATCAAGGAATCACCAATAATGCGCTAGTCTGGTGATAATCCCAAGGACAATGTGCATTATCTGGTGATTATCCCAATGCTACATGGTGATGAAACCAATGTGGTATCTAGACTCCACTCAAGTGATCAAACTGAAGTTTGAATTGAAGAGAATATTCTCCTATAATGTAGGAAAATAATATTCTCCCTAAACTATAGGAGATAGATTAATGACTAATAAACATAGGGAAAACCTTAGGAAAAAAAAATCCTAGGTGTGTGTGAAGTATCTCCAACACCCCCCCTGATCATAACTATGGTGAAAATAAAGAATTGGTCTTTGCAACGAGGCCATGTTAGGTACCCAAATACAAAAGATACAATGAAATGAATGAGGAAAGAGGAAAAGTGCATGGGAAACCCCCCCCCCCTAAAATTACAATGTATGTAAAAAAATAACTCACAATTGCTAGGAAATTGTGTCCTTCATTCTAGGAAGACTGCGCAAAGAGTAAAACTTTAGCTCAATGAAGGTCTTGGTGAAGATGTCTGTATTTTGTTCTGCTAAAGGAAAAAACTATAGGTGAATGATCCCCTCGTGTACTAAGTTGTAGATGTAGTGCATGTGGATCTCGATGTGCTTTGTCTGATGCATCTAAACTAGATCTTTGAAGAACTTCATATTGCTCTAATTGTCACAACATATGATGATCAGTCAATGAAACTGAATTCCCAACTCAGTGATAAAATGGTGTAGCCACATATCCTGAATGGTTATGTTAACTACCCCTTTGTACTCTACCTTGGGTTCAGATAGAGAAATAGCAGCCTTCTTCTTGCTTGACCAACAGATGGGCCCAAAACCCAGACTGAGTGAGTAACTAGATGTGGACTTGTGATCAATATTCTCGCCGGCCCAATCAGAATCAGTGAATTAGATGAGGTCCAACATAGAGTCCGTTTCATAATGAATCCCAAAGGTGATGATTTCCTATATGTATCGAAGGATACACTTTGTAGCCTTCCAATGTATCTCATGTGGCTTTTGCATGAACCTAGAGACTGCTCCAACTGCATAAGAGAGGTATGGTCTAGAGTGTGTGAGATACAACAAACTCCCCAGTAGTTCTATGTACTGTGTGTTTTCCACTAGTAGAGTTTCCCCTCCATCCTCAAGTCTGACTCTTGATAGGAAGGCAGTCAAGGAAGTTTTGTAGTTTGTCATGTAAAATCTCTTAAGGAGATCTTATGCATACTTGGCTTGAGATAGTTTGATTCTCGATGCATCTTGACTGATCTCGAGTCCAAGGAAGAAATGTAGTGGAACCATGTTTTTCATAAAGAACATGTCATGGAGAATACTCTTGACTGCAACAATCGTTGAAGTCGAGAAACCGGTGATCAACAAATCATCAACATCCAAAACTAGGAGTAGAAGTGAAACAATCATCCTGAGCATGTAAACATTTGGGTCTGAATTACAACGCACAAAGTTTTGTGATAGCAGGTAGGCGTCCATCTTGGAATAACATTTCCCCAGGGCCTGCTTGAGGCCATGAAGAGACTTCTTCAGTCGACATGCCAAGATGAATCCTGCAAAAATCCCTGGGGATGCTCCATATAGATCTCCTTAGAGAGATCTCCATGAATAAATGCATTCTTCACATCCATATGATGGAATTCCCATCCCTTGGTTTCCTCAATGGAAATTTCCAAATGTATGGAATCCATATTCGCTACTGGAGTGAAGGTCTCATCATAGTCAATGTCGTTCACGTGTTGAAATCCTTTGGCAACTAGCCTGACTTTGTATCTGCTAACCTATCCATCCTGTGCACTCTTGGTCCTATAGAGCCATCTGCACTAGATAATTTTCCTTCCTACATGAAGGGGAACCATATTGCAAGTATGGTTCTTGAGGAGGGAGTTGTAATCCTCCTGCATGGCCGATTCCCAAAAGGGATTTCTGGCAGCCTTCCATAGGACTGTGGATTTGAAGACTAAACTAAGAATATATTATTGGGTGGAATTTATTCAGTGGAAGCGAGTGAAAGAGGAGGCTCCTCAAAATCATATCGATTCCTCCTGGTATTAGCTGGATCCACAACAAGATCATGTGCATCTTGAAGAGTAGTCTTGGCCCACTTGGGCCTCGGCTTTGGCTTTACAGCTACATCTGCATGCACTGACTCTGCATCTGACTGTACTGACTAGATATCTGAATCATCTGAATCCTATGAATCATAACTCTCATCTGAAGAAGAGTTGGCATGTGCATGCGCATCATCTCTGACAGGTGAAAGAACAAAAGTGTTTACATGCACTTGTTGAGGTACATGCGAGATACTTTCCTTGAATTGGAAAGTATCTATATAGAAAAAAATACATAAATGATAAGAAAAAAACAAAAAGATATTATTGGAAAACCTCCCCCTCAAGGTACAATTCATAAGAAAAAAAAATGAGAAGGAACAAAAAGCAGTTGCTAAGCAAATGTGTCCTTCACTCCACGAAGACATCACAACTATGCAAGTTTGTGCTCGTTGAATATTTTGTTGAACATGTAGATGTTTGCATATATCTGATGAAGTAGAGGCACCACTTAGATTTCCACACATATCCACATTCTCTCTTTGTAATGAATAAGATCCAAATGAAGTTTGGATGAAACTTTAAAAATCGTGCGACCTTTTTTGGAAAAACAGACTTTGTTTCGAACTATTTTTTTTTTAAATTGGGTATTTTTCCTAGAGGAATTAAAACATCCAATTTTTTTTCCTGCAAATTCTCGTCACAAAATATCATAATTGAATCTGATGTGTGCGGCCCCCTTTTTGTCTCCCGAGATGCATGCATGGAGCATGCATGTTTCTGCTGATATGCATGCATGGCACATGAAAACGTTTCTACATGTGACTCTTTAGATGCATGCATTATATCTTCGGAATTAAATTCAAAAAAAAAATATGAAATGGAGTAGACATCATCTACAATTAACAGAACAAGAATTTGTGCAGATACTTGTGGAGAAGACTCTTCAAAATAAGAGGCTTGATCTTCTGATGGTTTCTCTTTTGGATCTATCTTGTCAACATTTTGCATGCAGTCTTCCTTATTCCCAAATAGAACCTCCAATTGGGTCCATAATTCATTTGGAGTTGAGCCTTGTGATTCATCATATACTTGATAGAAAAGTTAAGGAGAAATATACAAGAAGATACATCGTATGGACATATCTTGTCTACTGATAAATTTGTTTTTCTCATTGGCAGAATCATGATCTACTTCCATTGCCATAGTTATTTGGTAAAAGCCTCTACATATGAGGTGAAGCATAATTTTTGGCTTCCACTCCAAATAGTTATGAGGCGTGAGAAGTATTGTCGACAGATAATCCATCTTTTCTACATTATTCAATCTTCAGTACCTGCAAAAAGAGTCTAGTGTGTCTTTTTCCTAGCAATTTGTCAGATCTAATACCATGTAAATGTGGATAAACCTACACAGATAAGATCTAGCTAGAAAAAATACATACACAGTTTGCAGAGAAATGAGAAAAGAGAGAAATATGAGAGAAATAATGGAATAATTCTATTAATTGTATTCCACACTCAAAGATTGAATAATTTAAAATAGATATAGGTTATATGAGTAACTAATGTGCCATTGTCGTGATCTAGAGAGATCTAGACACTCACTGAAAGACACCAGAGTGAACTGCCACATAGTCCTAGTTAATTGATCTATGAAATCATTAGTTAACTGAGACACATATGTGGAAGTGAGAGAGACACATGCAACCATTGGTCATACAACCAAGGTTTCCATGCATGAGTGACCTCCACTAGTCTAATTGAGTGTAACTAACTCTGAACTGAAGAGGAATGCCCTATTTTGCAGGAATCGTTCTCAACATTGGACTATCAAACTTAGGAAAATAATTCTAGGTGAGTGTGTAATATCTCCAACATATGTGACTAGTCATGACACTACATAGTTGATCCACAACCTCTATCCAGGCTCTCTGATCTAGACAACGTGGCATGTCAGGTCTCTATACTAGAGGTTGGTTCTCTGCCTCTTCCATCACCTAACACTCATGTTGCGAAGGATCATCCCCAACATATGTGCCAATATGTACACAATAATAGACAATAATAATAAGATAATTGAAGAAACATGTTGCAATAAATTACATGTGCATTAAATAAGACATAAAAATATGCAACTAGATTTATCAAAACATAATGATAATATTACATCTCTCATCTGGTGGCTCGACTGTTGTAAATCAGATGTTTGGACATCCTCTCCATTCCATCCCCACGTAGAAGTACAATACAATATCAAGGACAAGATTGTCCTCACTACATACCTCCTGGCCAATTACAGAAATGGAAAACTCGAACTAGCCCTTCTTGAGCATCAACTTCCTCCACATGCACATAAAAGGATGCAATAATGATCTAATGCACGAAAAAATAATCTCAAAAAAATGTTTGACCACCTAATCAATCAAGGACTATGCAATAACATGTATGCATAATACAACATAGAACAACTAATGTGTTTCCCATTAGAGTTATACTATGACAGTGTCGAGAGAATAAGACAAAGGAACCTAATGTCCTCTCTACCAAAAGAACTAATATGTATTTGACCACCACAAACCTAGAAATGCAAAGAGGAATGAACATATGGAATGACTGACATATCTTTGCACATATGCTAGTTGGGTCTCTCCCGCAACACTAGGAGATAACAAAATGAAATGGGAAAACACCTCCCCCCTCCCAAACAACCCAATGATAAAATAAAAATCCTCCTCTATGGGATGAAATCACAGTTTGGGACCGACCCTGAACCCCTATCGTTGATGACCCCAATGATGGATCAACCGTTGTAACAACAAAGTGTCCCTCGTAAGGGATTTACCCTCTTGATAAATTTTTAGGAGCCCAACATCTATAAAACAATCATGTGACAGTTGTGAAATAGGCAGAGGAAACACCTCCATCTCCCTCTCCCTAGCTTCTTTCTCATGCAAAAATGTGTCCCTCTCGACCTATTGCTCCTACTACTATCGCTCATGTGTCCTTCTTAACCTACTGCTCCTACTAATATCATTCCTCCTCTTGTTGTCATCATCTCTAATTCACATACAAATATGGTTAGGAACATATATATATATATATATATCAAATAAATTTAAATTATAAAACAAACACACATATAAATGACATGTATTCAAAAAAAGGTCTAAAATTAATTTTTTTGGCCCAAAAATCTAAAAAAGTAACTAGTGCACCTCAAACAGAACATATGACCCACCGTCCATGCACGATAATAGACAAAACACACATTCATGTGGTTTTGTTACTAATAAACACTAGTTCCATGTTTCTTATCAAACCACTATGTATTAGTGCATCCCATAAGATACACCAAACTAGTAAATTGTGAAATAATCATCCTAGTGTTGTACACTTTACAACATCGATGTGTTGTTTATACCTAAAGTCACTGCTACGTTTAATTTTTTCATGAAAAATTAAGTAGTGCGATGTGTTAATATGAACACACCAATGCAACCATGTTATTGTATCACTGGAATTATATTTTGTGGTACGTTGGCTTGTATAGAGCACTGATAGATGGATTTCGATGCAGAAAAAGAAAACCATGGGAAAAGGGACTACTTATTTTTCCAACTCCATTTTTTTTTGGAGAAGGCTATAAGATAATCATTTTCAATACAATAATGATCTATTATATATTGCATCTTTTGCATACTTGTTAGATATTTTTCTCTCCATCTTAAACTCAAAGAAAAGTAATATTTGTCATTTTTTAGTTTAATTTTTTTTTTTGTTTGTTAATTTGTGCGGGACATGTTGGTTACATGATTAACCTGTGGCTTGAGAAACCACGACTCAGGGGCATCTAAGCCGTCAAAATCACCCGGGGATCGCACCCAGCCTGAGCCACACCAACCCTTAACATGGTTGGATTTTTTGTCCCCGCAGGTTTCGAACCGGTGACTTTAACAACACGGAGTGGCTTAACAACACACTCCGTCACCAACTGTCCTACACCTCGGGGACCATTTTTTAGTTTAAATTTTTAATATGAAAGGTGGAATCTATTTTATTTACGAAAACATATTGACTTGAATTTATTTTAACATAGACTTAAAATTAATCATAAAGTTTAAATGTAAATTCTTGTAGAAGCTTGAAATTGGGCCCTACACAAGACCAAGATCAAAATCAAAGACACTTTTATTTTTCTTTAGATCAGATGAGCACATTAGACAAGTTGGAATATTTTCAACCACACGGATTCCATGAAGAATTTTAAAACCATGTAATGTTTTTAAAAAATTCTTTATGGAAACTTAGTCTTATAGTGTTGCATTTTTATCAAAGTTGATAATGCTCTTCAAAGAGTATGTAGTGGGTGATGGGAGAATCTATCAAGTAAGTAGGTGATGGTAGTGAGGGGAATAGATATGCTCTATTGTGCTATGTAGAGAAGATTATAATATCAAAATCAAAATGATTCCCAAATCAAAGCTTCTAATAACAATAGTAGGCGTGTAGTGTTCTAGGTGATTGCGATAGAGCATAAAGATTTTATTTATTATTATTTTATTTTTTATAATATTTAATATCATGTAATGTCTCACAACGTTGAAGTGATATTTATCTAAATTTATAAATTTTTGTGGGTATGCTACAACAAATATGTTCGAAATACATATATATGATGAGTGGAAATAAGTTTTAATCTTAGAGTGAGTTCTTAGCCAAACAATAAACCCAGTAATGACCAAATCAAGGTTATCTTAACTATTGTATAACCGAATATTAACCCAACATTCCCCCTTTTAAACTTGACTTGTGATAAAATTTCTCCCCTAAAAGTTTATTAACCTATTATCCATGAATATAGCATGCCCCCACATCATCTAGGCCTACATCTAGACTTCATTCTCATGAACCATTAAATCAGGGGGTACACATACCTAAATAGGTCTTACGAGCATATTCTCATTTACATGTGATAAAATCCAACTCCATAAACATGATTACAACTATATTCCTAAGAAAATGATACTTGAAGGATCTATCTACTTCTTTTCCTACATTTATCTCTACTCCAAATACAATGAACCAAATAAAACAATCTTTAACCCAATACTTCTTTAGATGTTATCCTCTATGTTCTTAAACCAATGCTCCATTTCCATGTGCCATTTACCATGGTTCATAAACCCAAGAACTATCACTTTAATTTGTGTGCAATCCAATATATTATTCAACAATAGAAATCCAAAGACTTATCTATTTCCCCTACTCTTTTCCACCACAATGTTGTCTTTCTCAACCTTGTCATAAGATGAGAAAATGGACTTTAGGTTTTCTATATTTGTATCCCACCCTATTACTTGAACACAAATTTTTCTCTTGGTTGATTTTTTGCACCTAATTTCCAGATCTGGCTCGCTATATCTCCATGCTTTTAAAGCATCGATTTGAGAATATTGTGTCTTTGTTTAAACTTCCCACAAGTTTCTTAGCATCTTCTTTGGTGAAAACATAGTCATCAATGAGGCCATCGTTGGGGTCTATGGTTTCATTTTTTTTTTTTTCAATCGACCCTTTATTTTCATTCTTATTCTTCTTTTTATAGCTTGGCATCCTTATTTCTATTGGGTTTCTTCGCGTCTTTTTCTTTCTCTTCATATGCACCATCCTTTGCAGCGCCTTCAAGCATCTCTTAAATAATAAAATGTCTAAACTAAACTCTAAAATGCACCTCTCCACCTAATAATAAAACTAATTTTATTAAAAAATATTTAATTAAAGTTCTCATTATTACCATATAATCATTGAAACATACTTTCCAAAAAAAACTTACTTGTGGACCATCCAAAAAAATCACGTATACAACGGGCCCTCCTTCACTTTGGCATTTCCAAAATACAAGAAACCTTGCGAGTAATTAAAAAACAGAGACGCGAAATATTCGTTCGGCTACACTGAAAAGAATAGACGTGACAGACAGAAAGAAATGTTCACTGACAACCGAAGATATTTTGTGGTAAATGTTCTCTCTTTCAGCTGTGGCCCTGAAACATTTCGTGGAAAATTTCCAACATTTCTGTCATGAGATTGGGCATTCTCATGGATAAATATTATTTGGCTCCGTGTTCCAGCCAGGAAACATTCCTAAAGAAGATTTTTACACTTGTTTTGAAATACTGTAGTGACAAAGCTATTTTACGGAAGAGATAAGTTCGTGGCGGAAGAGATAGGGAAAAAAAGCTATCGCTTTAATGTTCCCCGCAGATTTTTCTACATTAATTTATTTTGAGGATATCTATCGTCTATGCTAAATAGAGTTTTCCTGTGATATTCACGACAGGAACTTGACGGTCCAGATGTCGGAGTAGCTGATTATTTCGATATCATTGCGGGGACGAGCACTGGAGGATTGGTCATTGCGATGCTAACTGCTCCAAATAAAAAGAATCGCCCACTGTTTACTGCAAAAAATATTACTCGTTTTTATTTGGAGAACTGCCCTTCCATTTTTCCACCACCGAAGAAGTGAGTGTGTAGCAATATTTTTTGGGTTTTAGTTTACAACCTTAATGTTTCATATGTCAACAGAAAGCTGAACCAATTTAAGTGAATTCTTGACAGGGGCATTTGTGGATGGTTAAGCTGAACCAATTTAAGTGAATTCTTGACGGGCCCAAAATTTTCCGGGGATTTCCTCCACAACATCATAAAAAATCTATGTGGGCGTATACGATTAAATGAGACGCTAACTAACGTTGTTATTCCTACATATGATATCAATTTGCAACAGCCAGCAATCTTCTCATCTTTTGAGGTAATTTTTTTGTGATCTTGAAATCAATTCTAATTCCAGTTCAAGTAATATAATATACCAAATTTGTTTCCAGGCTAAAAAGATGCATTTTTATCCGATATCTGTATTGGGACTTCAGCAGTTTCAACATATCTTCCCTCTTATTATAACACATTACATTGTAATATATTATACTATAACACATTAAGTATATAACACATTAAGTAGAAAAATGCATTTTTATTAAATGAAAAATGCATTTTTATTAAATGTCTGTATTGGAACTTTAGCAGTTCCAACATATCTTCCCTCTCATTATAACACATTACATTGTAATATGTTATATCATAACACATTACAGTGTAATGTGTTATATTATACCACATTAAGTAGAAAGATACATTTTTATCCGATATCTGTATTGGGACTTCAGCAGTTCCAACAAATGACAGATTTGCAGCGAACGATCCAGTAAATCGTGCTTAAATATTTTACAATCATAATCTCTTAATCGGTATCTATAATTGGCATTCAAATTTTAAATGCTGTGGAAGAATTAATTTCTACCTACTTCATCAACCACCAGACTTTTAAGACTTTTAGACTCTTCCTTCCCAGCCATACCCACCTATTTAGCCACCGACATATCTCCAGCTCCGACATATTTCCCCACCAGACTTCTAGACTCTTCCTCTACTGCCATACCCACCTACTTACCCACAGACTTCTTCTAGACATATCTCCCGCTCCGAGAACCATCTGAACGCTCGAGAACGACATATTGAAGATTAAGGTTGAACTAGAAAGTCGTTCTGTAAGCTCAACTCAGGCTTAGACCCGTGGGTGTTCTTTTGAGAAAGAGATTTTAGTCTGTTTGTGTTTTGTTTGTGTTTTGTTGCAATCAGCATAGCTATAACAGATCTTAAAGACAACATGCAATGACGAATGTGATTTTCAGGTTAATAAATAAAACAAATTCTTGGGCGTTATTTTAATTACCCTCTAGCTATGTGTGCACATTTTTGTTGGCCAGCTTTTGGGAAGATCCCGGGAATTAAACAGTGTCAAATTATTATATGGAAGTGTTAATTGGTTGTCAATCTGTGATATTGGTCGTCCGTTGTAAATGCATGTAAGCCATTTTATTTGACACACGTTTGTGCGACTGTGTACACAAAGTGAGGGTCTGAGGGCTCCGAAGTTGTTTTCAATTTACTTCCAAGTGTCTGGATATCTATGAGAAAACCCTAAGTGTGAATGTGTTTATTAACTCCTTGGGTGCATGTTTTAAGAGTGTTACTGAACTACTAATCGTTGCATTAATTGGTAATAAAGTAAGAATATTCTTATTATAAATAATAACTTCAACATAATAATAACTCCAACAAAGGGGAAAAAAACATTGGGTACATACTCTAAGAAGGTAAACAACTTCAATGTCTTATTTGGTAGAATTGTTGGGATAGAAAAATATTAAGCCTAACCAATGGTTGGGTAGATGTTATTGAAAAGTTGAAAGTACAAATAATTAAGGAGAAACTTATATCTTGAGGTGAAGAAGTGGTGGGTAGATCTACAATGTATGTATTGGTGGTAAAGGTAAAGGCCTTGGGAGTCATGATTTCTCTATGTAGAGAACAAGTTATTGGAATATTGAAAGTACATTTGAATATTGAAGGGAAGTTTTTAAATCTACAAGTAGTGAAGGGAGCTCCCAGAAATTAAGTTTTTGGGTGGATTTTTCACCAAAGCCATGGAAAGACAACAACTTTAGGAAAGTTAATCATAGATGTGGAGAATTATTTTAAATGATTTCAATGAGAGGACCCAACAAAAAGGAAGGACAACTCCACCCACTGAGTTGGGTAGAATTGGAAATTCAGAGAGCGAAGACTACACATTGTAACTGTAGAGATGGCATTCAAAGGAAGAGTAAAGTCTAGGAGCACCATAAAAATAAGGCTTTGTATGGAGCAAACAATTGAGAACTTAAGGGTGTCAATAGATAGGTTAGAAACCATAGAAGTAGTGCAAGGAGGTAATGGAAAGAAAGAGGAAAAGATGTTGTCTAAGGAGACAACCTTTATAGAAAGGGCAAGACACTGAATAATTCCAAGGTAAGAAGGTGACCTCTTGAAGAAGAGGAAGTTATTGAAACATTGGAACCAATGTTAATAATAATTGATCCCTTGGGGTACGATGGAGAAACATTTTTTACAGATATTGTGAAAGAAGATCTCCAGGTAGTGGAGCTAATGAAAAATTAAGGGAAGTAGATCTTTGAATGTGTGCCATAGTTTATTTTAAATGAATTATTTTAAATGATTTCAATAAGAGGACCCAACAAAAAGGAAGGACAACTCCACCTACCGAGTTGGGTAGAATTGGAAATTCATAGAGCGAAGACTACACATTGTAACTGTAGAGATGTCATTCAAAGGAAGAGTAAAGTCTAGGAGCACCATCAAAATAAGGCTTTGTATGGAAGAAACAATTGAGAACTTAAGGGTGTCAATAGCTAGGTTAAAAACCATAGAGGTAGTGCAAGGAGGTAATGGAAAGAAAGAGGCAAAGATGTTGTTTAAGGAGAAAACCTTTATAGCAAGGGCAAGACACCAAATAATTCCAAGGGAAGAAGGTGACCTCTGGAAGAAGAGGAAGTTATTGAAACATTTGAACCAATGTTAATAAGAATTGATTCCTTGGGGTACTATGGAGAAACATTTTTTACAGATATTGTGAAAGAAGATCTCGAGGTAGTGGAGCTAATGGAAAATTAAGGGAATTAGATTTTTGAATGTGTGCCATAGTTTAAAGAGGAACTGATGTTGAAGTCATCATTTGTGCAAATGAGAATGGACATTCCCTATAAGACATGCCTACAAGTGTAGTGGAATTAATTAATTCATCTTATATTTATCAATTTATAGGTTCAAAGGAAGGAAAACAATCATATGTTTCACAAGTGAAGACAATGACAACAGTAAGGCAACTATACCAATTTATGAAATATTTGAAGGAGATGGGATCAATCAAAGAATTGTAAGAGAGAAAGAGATTATAGCCCCTTAGGAAGTTGTATAAGTTGAAACAGAGGTGATGGTAGCAACCATATAAAAGGATGAAAAAAAGTGAAACCATGAAGAATTTGTGAACTTAAAATCTAGATGTGAAGGAGTTACTACTAAAAAATGCATAGCAACGATGGATGAAGAACCCTACAACAATGTAAAATGTTGTATTCACTAAGGATGAAAAGCCTATAGTGGGAGAGAAGGTAGTAAAGGAACATGATATATTTGAAGAGGAACAAGACTTGGAGTCTTTGGAAGAATGTTAGGTACCAGATCTATTATATTAAGTAGAAAACATAAACATTGCAGAAAATACCAGTGGAACAACAAAATTGTAGAGAACCAAAAGAAAAAATGATACCTTTATTGATAGAAAGAAATGACCACTTGCCTCTTCGAGGGGGAAATATCCAACAAAGTAATGCTCTATTACAATAATTCTCAAGACAATGTTTCTCATGCCTACTACTCTTATTTCTACTAATTTTATATTCTAAATAAAATTCAAGAGGGAGGTCTTTCTAGAAGTGGAAGCTTCTATTAGGTCTTCTTAAATTGACTTGTTCACCTTTATTAAATAGGCTTTATCAAATTATTTATCTATTTACTACATGGAAACCATAATATTCTACCAATGTTATGGGTTAGGGAGGTTAGGTCCCTAACATGACCTCACCTTTAAAAAACAACCTTGTCCTCAAGGCTTGAGATGAGCAAATTGTTGTAGAATAGTGGTCGAATCCCAGGTGCCATCTTCTGTAGTTGTATATTTCCAATGAACTAACACTTCCTTGATGGTGCGCTAGTGGAGATGAAGCTCTTGTTGGTCCAGGACTACTTGTGGTTGCAACCAAATGGAACCCTATTCACCTAACTCAGGGAGATTGGTTTGAGTTTCACACTTACTTATGATCACTTCATTTAATCACGAGACATGAAAAATAGGTTGGATATTAGAATGATTAGGAAGAGCTAACTGGTAGTCCATTGTCCCCACTCGCTTGAGAATTTTATGAGGACCATAAAATTTGGGAGCAAGTTTTTGACAATGTGATGCAGGAGCATCCTTGAGCTTGGGCAATCTGCATCACCCAAAAATATTTTTATTCTGCAAATTAGATAATAAGTCGAATAAGGACCGTGTTAGTGGTACATTTTATTTAGTTAGTTTGTTATGAATTCCAATTGTTGTTACTCATGCAACTACTCTTGTGTATGTTGAAACTCATGTTGAAACTTGTGTTGAAACTGCCATGTATGGTGAAATTTTACAAGTGTCATGCTAAAACGCATGCTAAAACTCGTGCTGAAACTGCCACATATAGTGAAATTTTAAAAGTGTCATGTTGAAACTTGGGTTGAAACTCATGATGAAACCCATGCTGAAACTCCCCCGTATAGTGAAATTTTACAAGTGTCATAAGGTTTTTTCATTGTTTCCGCACACATTTGATTTTTCCACACTAGAATGCATTCATGATGAGTAAAGGATGACCCAAGGCCAAAATAAATTTGAAGAGGTCTGGAAGACAGAGGGATGATTTGGTAACCAGTTGATTGAGGGAATAGAAGGAAAATCAATTTAGAGTTAAAAGGGAGAATTTAAAAGGATCCAAGGCCACAATAGGAAAGGATTGGTGAACCAGGAAGTAAGGAAATCGTAGAAAGTGGATCAGAGAGAAATATTTCAGGTTGGTTGAGCACAAAGGAAGGGAGAAACAAAATCTCAACCCATAAACATAGACCATTACCCTTTGGACGATTCTGTAGTGGTTTTCAGCCATGCAAGGAACAATTCATGGATTTATTTTAGCCCAGGCACAATATAATATAGAAAATATGTTCTCTTCATTGAATTAATAAATGAATGGTATTGAAATTCGTTGGTTTTCTGGTGTTTTAGTTTCTAGCAGATTTCCTTATTATTTGGAAAAAGTATTATGTTTTGCTTCTCTGTTGTTTATTCTATAGTAAGGTGCATGTCGTAATTGTGTGTGTGTTGCATCTAGTTCACTCTGCATTATGTGGTATCAAAGCTCAATTCTTCTCTAGGATTGGCATCTAATTTGCTTCTATGAGACAAGGTACATAATACATGTTCATGGTGGTTTCTCAGTAGGAGTGTTGAAAGTCAAGTTGGGTTAGAGAACCAAAGTGAGGTTTGTGGATGTTAGTGAGACACATACAACTTGGAGGAATGCCACCACGAAGGAGAGGAGTAGGAAGGGGAGGTGCAGGAAATTGAGAACTGAAAAATTTGAGAAGAAGAATAGAGGAATTGGAAAATCGTAGGAATGGTGGTGACGAAGTATACTTAGAGCCAAAAGAATAAATCTAAGACAAATGATATGGTGATGAAAGATACCCAACAACTAGGATGATTTCATATTTAAGTAACAGGGGTAGTGCAAAGGTTGAGGTTTCATGTTATGATGGTAGTCTAAGAGATTATGTTCTCATTGATTGGATCTGATAACTCGAAAGATACTTTGAGTATTAAAATGTTTAGGATCCAAATTAGATAGGATGTATTGTTATGAAACTGAAAGGCCATGCAATACTATGGTGGGATATGTTGTAGAAGGATATAGTGAATAATCAACTGAAGAAAATTAGAACTTTGAAGAAGATGGTTACCAAGATTAATGATAAATTTCTTCCTGTTGATTACCAACAGAATTTGTTCTGATAAGTCTAGAACCTCAAACAAAGGGAGACATATGTTCTCGAGTACACTGAAGAGTTGTTTAGGATGCCAATTAGAGAAAGCCTCAAAGAACCAAAATTGCAACGATTTGCAAGGAATGTAAATGGGTTGAAGTATTTGATTCAATATGAAATGAGCACACACTATTTCCGCATTGTTGATGAAGCTTATCAAGTTGTTGTGAAGGTAGAAGAAAATATTGAGAGGAAAACATAGCCTAGAATTAGATGAAGAGGTAAAGCAGTGACTGCTAAAGGAAGTGAAAAGGAAGAAGAATCTGCCAGTGTTAAAGGTGGCAAAGGAGGAAATGGAGTTGGTAGAGGAAGAGGATTTGTAAGAGGAAAGGGAAGGTATGTAATTACTTGTTATCACTGTGGTGTAGAGGGACACAAAAGGTATGAATGTCCAGAAAGAAAAACTTCAGGGAGAAGAGGTGAAGCACAAGCACAAGTCACGCAAGCTGATGAAGCTTCAATAGTTGGAGAAAATGTGATTGTTCTTTAGAAAGAACAATGTGGGAATTTGTTGCTCCAAAGAGTGTTGCTTAAATCTGAATAAAAATACGCAAAGAAACCAAAACAATGAAAGAAAGTTTTTAAAAAAAATTGTAAGGTTCAAGGAAAATGTTGTAACCTTATTATAGATGGAGGATGTACAAAAAATTTGGTAACCACTGAAGTAATGAACAAGCTAAAATTGACAATTTTGAACCATCTGAACCCTTATTATGTTTCTTGGTTGAACAAGGGACAACAGGTGACTATGACTAAGAAATGTATATTGAATTTTCAAATAGGGATTTTTCAGGAGTAGGTGTTATGTGACATGATTGAGATGGATGTGTGTCACATACTATCGGTAACACCATGGTTGTTTAATCGACAAGTTCACCATGATGGTAAGGAAAACACATATGAGTTCAAGAAAGATGGAAATGAATATAAATTAACACCAATGTTGGAGGATACAGTAAAAACAACAAGAAATTATGTTGATACAAACATGAGTAACAACAGAATCATGCTATGTTCTGCTAAAGAATTTTTGTAGGAAGAAAGAAAATCAACGTTTTGTTTAGCAGTGATTCCAAAAGAAGTGAAAGGTGTAGAAAAGTAAAATGTTGTATATACATAGATAAAGTTGTTGTTGGATGAATTTAAGGATATTATTGCTAATGATCTTCCAAAAGGATTGCCTCTAGTGATAAGTATTTCTCATCAAATTGATTTAATGCCTGAATTGTGTTTACCTATTAAAGCACCTTATAGGATGACTCCCGCAGAGAGTGAAGAAGTGAATAGACAAGTGTAGGAGCTACTTGATAAAGGATTGATTAGAGAAATCCTAAGTCCTTTTGTAGTAATAGCAGTGTTTACTCCAAATAAAATAGAGGAATGGCGAATGTGTACTCATTCACGTGCTACAAACAAGATCACTATCAAGTATAGATTTCCACTGCCAAGAATGGATGATCTAATGGAATGTTTGAGTGTTGCGGAGTACTTTACAAAAATCGATTTGAAGAGTGGTTATCACTAGATTCAAATCAAAGAAGGTGACGAATGGAAGACTACATTCAAGATGAAAGATGGAATGTTTGAATGGTTAGTGATTCCATTCAGTTTAACTACTGCGCCCAACACGTTCATGAGATTGATGAACGAAATATTGAAGCCATTTTTGGGTAAGTTCATGGTTTTATATTTGGATGATATACTAAATTTTAGAAGGATTAGAACATAGAATGTTGAGCATGTGAGAGTAGTGTTACAATGCTTGAAAGAAGAGAAACTATTGATAAACCCGAAGAAGTGTACATTCATGCAACGAGATTTAGTGTACCCGGGTTTTGTTGTTTCAAAGGAAGGACTGAAAATGGATCTTGAGAAAGTGAAGGCTATCCTTGAATGACCAACACCAAGATGCACATTTGATGTGATGAGTTTCCATGGATTGGCAGGATTTTACCAGAAATTCATTAGAAACTTTAGAAAAATATGTGGGCCTCTTACAAAATGTATGAAGAAGGGAGTGTTTCATTGGACTGCAACAACAAAGAATTCATTGGAATAATTTAAGAAGAGAGTAACAACACAACAAGTGTTAGCATTACCAAATTTTAATCAAGTGTTTTAGGTTGATTGTGACACTAGTGGAACAACAATTAGAATAGTTCTATGTCAAGAAGGAAGACCCATTCCATTTTTTAGCGAGAAGTTGAATGAGTCCAGAAAGAAGTATTATGTTTGTGATCAAGAATTTTATGCTATTGTGCAAGATTTGAAGAAATGGTGAAATTATCTACTACCAAAGGAGTTTGTCTTGTTCACATGCCAAAAAGTGTTGTAGTACATTAACAACCAAGGTAAGTTGAATAAAAATAATACTAAATGGGTATAAGTCTTGCAAAGTTATTCTTTTGTGTTGAAACACAAGTCCAAAAATTCCAATAAGGTAGATTATGCATTAAGTGAGAGGATAGTGTTACTCAATACCATGTTATTTGAAGTGGTAAGCCTAAATTGTCTAAATACATTGTGTGAAGAAGATGTGGATTTCTCATAAGCTTGGAAGGCATCTTTGGAGCCTTGGATTTTAGATAAAACACCATATCTGGACTATCATATCGAGGAGGGGTTTTTGTTTAAAAATCAACAGTTGTGTATTCCCAAAAGTTCCATATGGATAAATCTTATTAAATAGTTTCATAGTGGTGGTTTAGGAGGACATTTTTTGATGGATAAGACCACAACCTTAGTGAAAGAGAGATATTTTTGGCCTCGTATTAATAAGGATGTCCGAAATTTTGTTGAAGGTTGTAGGATCTGTCAACTAGCCAATGGAAAATGTCAAAACATAGGATCCTGTACTCCATTTCCAGTACCCAAAGGACCTTAGGAGGATATCAGTATGGATTTTGTCCTAGGATTTCCTATGACTCAAAGAAAGCATGATTCAACAATGGTAGTTGTTGATAGGTTTTCGAAAATGGCAGACTTCATAGCATGAAAAAAGACTAGAGATGCTAGTGAGGTAGCTTCATTGTTTTTCCAAGAGGTGGTCAAATTGCATGGATTACCATAGAGTATTACATTATATCGGGATACCAAATTGCTTGGACATTTTTGAAGGACACTCTTGAAAAAAATTGGCTCGAATTTGTTATACAATTCGACATACCATCCTAAAACAAATGGTCAGACAAAAGTAGTGAACAAGAGTCTAGGAAATTTGTTGAGAATTTTAAGTGGAGACAACAGTGGTCAATGGGATTTGGAATTATCCAAAGTTGAATTCAAATATAATTATTCAGTGAATAGTTCTATGGGAAAGATTCTATTTCATATTTTTTATGGACAGTCGCCAAAAGGTGTGGTATATTTGGTTGCATTGTGGGATTTGAAAGGCAAGAAGAGTGATGATGCGAATGATTTTGTGGAAATTTGTTAAGACCTAAATTGTGGCACATTACCAATTAATTGGGGAATATTAAATTATAATTTTTATTGTATTTATGTCGGCTTGGTTCCATTAGTTGTAATTGTACCTCCTAGTCTCCTATATATACGAAGGATACCTTTTCATTTGGAATCATCTTGTATTTGTGAATTCTTGTGATCTATAAGGAGGTTTCCCCCTCAAAGAGGCTTATTATATGAGTTTCCCTCTTTTTCAAGTCGTTGAGTACTTATTCTTAGATTTTTATTCTATATTGATATTTGGCTTTTAACATTTGGTATCAAAGCTAGACAATCCTTAGTATTGGCTTCTTCAAGAAAAGTCTTCTTGGAATTTTCACTACAACTTTTTGTTTTGGAAGGTTTTAGAATCTGGAATTTATATGGTGTAGAGGAAAAATATAGAGATAACTTGGGCCCAAATTTCATATCTTTGTTAGCTATATTTTTGGAGATACATTATATTCAAATTAGGGTTTTTCACTAATCGTGAAACAAGTCTTATTGGAATTTTGCTCCGAATTTTTTTCGGCTTGGTTTCAAGTCTAAAATTTTTAAAGTACAAAGGAGGAATAGTGAAATATATTTGGTAAAAATTCCATCCCTTTATCTGTTGCACTCTGAAATTTATGCTCTGAGGAAAGTAGGGTTTTTGGATTGTCTAGATTTCAATCTAAAACATGTGTGCTTGGGACGGCTATTATATTTGAAGCTACAGACCGTAAAATTGAGTGAGACCTGTTCCACTAGGTAGGGTATGGAATAATTTTTATTGGTACCAATTTCAAGTTCGTAAGTGAATACAGTGACATGAGGCAATCCGTAGAAGTTCTCTCTCCTAAAAGGGAAAAAATCAGCACATCTTGGGAAAGTTATCATAAAATTATCTTGGAGAATCCAATCTTGGTCTAACCTGTGGGGTTGAAAAAAGACACTGCAGACTACCTCGGGCCAAAATTTTAGACTCAGATGGGCCAAAATTTCATAGCTACAATAAAATAAAGGTCGGTTATCAAAATAGTCTCCAAATCGGGGTTTTAAAAGGTGCGTTTTTGTTTTTTGGAAATTTGCATATCTTTTGACTATACAATCCAATTCGGGTGATTCAAAAAGTGGAATAAAGTTGGATAAAAGGAGTATCACATAAATTTGGGAGAATATTATGGATTTTTAGGTATAGACGTATTCAAGCATCTCTAAATGTAGTATTTATCATTACTTGTGAGTGCTAGAACCCGAGAACAATGTTGTTCTTCCACATACCTAGAGTATAGAGGAACTTATACACCAAATAAACTCTCAAACTATCCTACTTGGAATCTTGATGAAGGTGAATAAATGCACAAGTACATAGATGGTTTACAAAAGAAGGCAATAACAAAATATGAACTACAAAGGATGATAGATTCCATTGAAGCTAAGCTAGAAGCGATGATGGATACTAGAAGTTGTTTACTTTTGATCAAAACCATTGTATGTTCATCTTGTCCTATATAAAGGCTACCCATTCTACTAAATAAGATGAATGGTTCATTTTGCTTAATCATATCCTGTGTTGTTTTTGTCTTTCTCTGTAAATTTTCTTTGGCTTTCTTTGTAGTATTGAAGATCCCCCTGAAAATAAAAACTAGGACTCATCAGATATGAAAACTACGTAATTTTTTTAAAAATAAGATCTCGGTGAATATAGTAACTTTATATGCACAGGGACGTCAACCATATTTATACACACTGGTGCATCAACCATATATATATATATATATATATATATATATATATATATATATATATATATATATATATATATATATATATATATATATATATATATGCATTGGTAAGTATAACAGTGTCATTGCAAAATTAAAATGTTTTTACAAGTTTTTGTATTTTTTCAGTGCTTTATCAATTAATAAAAGCACGAATTCCTTAGTACTATATATTACACACTGTCGACCTATGAACAAATTTAAGAAATGTTGATATCTGTACAGAAATAGTAATTTGTCCATTTTAAATTGAATGATTTGTTTTGTAAAAAATGTCCCTTAGTGCTTATCTAGGTAAAATGTTCACCTCCGACCATGAAACGGATTTTTTAATATTATTTATAATTTAAATTAAACGGTTATTTTACATACAATTACACACCGGTCCTCTTAGTATGTAAAGAACACACCGATCACTATGAAGATGTTTTTAAAAGAAAGTTTTCAATGACATGATGGTTTGAGATCCAATGCAATGAGTGGTTTCATTGCAATGGATAGTAAATGACCATATGTAAATGAAAAAACCGTATGATTTTTTTTTCTTAAAGAAAATTCTACTTGTGAAATATAGAAAGAGAAATAAAAAAACAATGAGGAAATCAAGGCTTCCAATACTAAAGGTAACTGTGAAACCTTTTTTTTGTTTGGGAATGCACTAAAAATTGTTTGAATCAAATAGGAGAATGATTAAGATGATTAATAAAATGAAAATCCCCCTCAAATTTGTCTTTTAAAAAAAATTCATTGACTTTGAATTCCTTGTTGATAAATATATGTTGCACACATATCCTTTCTAAATTTTGGAAAAAAAAACAAAAGAATGAATATATTTTTCCTTTATGAAAACAAAATATAAAATTCCCGCTCATTTTTTCATTGTATATTTTAGCACATTGATGATAAATGCACGTTCTTTTTTTTTAAGTTAAATATTTGGTGCATTATACCATGAGTAGCACACTAGTGTGGTGTTTATGTATAACACATTGATTTATTTTTGTAATAAATTTCAAAGTATTGATAGTAATCCAACATTATTTTGCTAACTTGCTTCAGTGGGTGTGCTATAAATTTCGAAATGGTGTGGCGTGTAAGTAATAACAGACTATAAGACAATTTAATTTACCCAATGCAAATGTAAACATCTACATTTAAATTTGGAGGAGTTTTTTTTTTGTAGAGGAAATAACGGATGTCAGTATTCGGTGCTTCGTTCAATTAAATGCACTATTGCGTTTGATTTATATATACTCACTGATGCGTATTTATATGATGAAGTGGACCATCAATTTATAAAATTTATTCAAAGTTAGTTTTGAAGTTAGATTGTTCCATGCTATCCAAGATGACGATTTTTATTCAAATGCAGGAGAAAAGGAATTATAATATCAAATCACCAATTCTTTAAATTCCATTTCATTTTTCATCTTTGGAAGTTCTTCAAGTTCTGTCACGACAATTGAATTACATCTGGGTTTTATTGATAATTTATTTATATAATTGAATTTATGTTATGTATGCACGTCCAATTGAATAATTGTTCATTTAATTTTGCTGGATCAAGTTCATATGCTTAAGATATTCCTATAGTCCTAAAATTCTGCAAGAAAATGTTTAATGCAAATGGATAACTTATTTACCCTACCAATCCTAACATTCCATCTTCCAGCAAATAGCATGGGTAAACGATATTATACCATGAATTGGATCTCTTTTATGTATACAACCCCATAGGGATTAAGAAAAATATGATTGAGTAAATGTATTTTTGGATTTTCAATAGAACTAATGTAAATGTATTTCTTAATTCAACATTTGTTTTTATAAAGTTTTTGGTTTCATGTTTATTATTTGGAAAAAACTGGCCATGCTTCTAATAAGTATTTTGTATAATGTTTGAAAATATTAAATGAATTTTGTTACTAATATTTTCAATGTATTGTTCAAAAGTTTTACAATCAGGATTTCGAAGATGAGTGACATGTCCACCATTTACAGTTGCACCCCACTATGATGTCAAGTCATAAAATTATTGTTGAGAGAAAATAACCTGGAGAGGAAGCATACTAAAAAATAACCACCTATTAAATTTCCACTACGTCTCAAGTCACCAATTCAAAACCTCGATAGTAACACTAGTTCTTCATGTGTTGGGGATGAAGGCACTGATATAGAGGTTGGTATCCAGATGATTACTTTCACGATACCCAAGCCATGGAGGGAATGTTGTTAGATTCATTTTAGAAAAATGAACTAGGGGATGACGCTAATGTTGTACATACCTTCTTTGAAATCCTCAAGTCTGCTTCCAACACCTATCTATTTGGTCGAGTATAAGGTTCAGCAGGGTCCACCTAGCTAGGGACAACATTGTTACTGTGCAACTTGAAAGTGATATATGGTATGTTAGCTGTGTGTTTCTCGACACTTTTGAGGTAACTAGCCATTAAGTCCCCTAAACGTTTAAGGAATCTTGTCACACAATGAAAGAAGAAAAGGGTTGATTTTATTAATGTTGAATGACAATGTACATTTCTATTTCCTACTAATTACAAGTTACTCAAAGATAAGGTACTTTCGAGTGACAATATATTTCCTGATAGTTACACAGAGAAAAATAAAATGCTAAAATCGTCAGGTGTTGAATACATATCATACCATGCATGTCTGAATGGTTTTATTCTATACATAAATTAATATGTTGGCAAAGAGTTATGACTAGATTATGGGCATGACATGTACCATAAATTAAAAAAAAAACAGAGTAAGGCACATGGTTCTTCTCATAATATATTGAGGCACATGCCTATAACCAATTATCCAAAGGTTCTTTCGTTGCAAAAAATTATCCATGTTGCAGGGGTGGAATTCTTCACATAGAAGTGAGCCAGGAGCTAAGTGAATACCAATAGATTCAATATCCATGAAGCATGTAGAGGATACATGGCTTGAAAAGTTCAAGGATGAAGTATGGAGCCTATGATTGAGCATATATATTGATGGAGTTAACACATATTCCCTCCAAAATACCAACTATTCATTTGGGCGAGTGGTAGTGATCAATAAAAATATCCCCTCGTGGTTGTCCATGAAAAATGAACATCTTATGCTAGCTCTTATAATCTTGGGTATAAGACACATGAAGAGAATAGATGTCTACCTCCAACCACTTATTGATGAATTTAAACAATTATAGGAAGGGATACATGTATATGATGTATTAACTCACATGCCAATGGAGAGGTCTTTTACATTGTATGACATATGTGCATACACCATGCATGATTTTCCAGGACTACGAGTTTTCTATGGTAAGCATGTTCATTGATTTGTTTATATCTATAATGTTATCTAGAATACCTCATTTGGTGCAACTATATCTTTGAAACTAACATTATATTTATATGATAACATCGCAAGTCTTGTAAAAAAAAAGAAACATGGTTGTAAATTTTGTGTAAATTCTATAAAGGATAGGTGGTCCAACTGACTATGAAATCCGATGTACGATTGTTCAAGAGTATTCCTCCCAGAAGACCACCCTTACATAAACTGATTCCCTCAATAAATTTGTTCTTTACAATGTGAAGGCAGCGCGACCGTGGGTTGTATTGTATGAAGAGAAAAGAAGTAAATGGGATAGTGATAGGAACACATTCAGATGGTTAAATGGTAGAAACATGCATGACCTTGATCATTTAAAAGAAAAAATGTCAAAAATATGTCCCAAAAGTTGGGTGGTTGACTAGATATAAGAGAAATACATTGTATATGGTTGTAACCCATGTGGAAAAGATTTGGATGTGAACTAAACATAGGGATCGGGTGTGACAACTCTATAATAACCTCTTTGAGTACCACATTATATTTATAATATTTCACATTTGAATTCTAACACGTATTATGTTTTTATTAATTCTTTGATTTTTACAGATGTTACACCTTCCTTTGTTCGCATTTTTTACAAGTGCATTTGTTCCTATCTATGTGGAAATATGGAGATAAATTTTGTACTAAGCATGTTGATGATGGAAACGTCACACAAGATTGTGGAGTGGAGGTCAATTTTAACCAATCTAGTTATGTTGGCCACCATTATCAAAATGTAATAGAGGCTAAGTTAGGTTGCACTGGAAAGATACAAGAGATAATGCAAGAGGACTTCTCATCATTTCAATGTGTTATTTTTTGTTGCAAGTTGTGGTATACCTATGATCAGATAAATGTAAAGGAAGATCGTGATAGTATGCTAATATATATTAACTCTAAAAAGTTGTGGGTTGTAAAATAAGGAGCCTTATGTTTTCCCAAAACATTGCAACCAAGTGTTTTTTAACCCACATGTGTTGGGTGGGTATTGGTGGTTTGTAATAAGATGTGATTGGATATCTAAACATCATTTTTAGAATAACAATGTTGCAATTCCTAGCGAGAAAGATAAACAGGTTGATGGCAACGAAGACTGATTTGTAAAAAAATAAAATTGACGTTTATATTTTGGATGTGTCATTTTATTATGGGTATCTATAATAGAAAATTATGTTTTTTTTCATTTTATAATTATGTTGGATATAAAAAATTAGCAACCATTTACAACCACCATATTGAAAATACATTAAATGGCATAAGCATACGATGTGGTTTTGATATATTTTTATTGTCATATTTATTGTTTATTATATAAAATTTATGTTGTATTGTATGAAAATATGTTTTTGTTAACCTTTGAATTACTAAGTATTCATTGAGATATCACAAAACGTACAATAGAAAAAAAAAATATTTTAAATTATATTTTATTTAAAAAAAATGTAGATATTAAAAGATATTCAACCCCCCAAAATTTATTGTTTGAAAGAATAAAAATTCAAATAAATATATACTTACTTTGATGGAACTTACAAGAAAATTCCAACAAAATAACTTCATGCAACATCTATGAGTTCTGGAATCACACTTGTGGTGTTGGAATTACCAGTTTTAATGACAATCCCCACCTCAACTAGTGCAATTATCATGGACTTAACCTATTCCACTCCATCCTTTAGGTTTATCACCATATAAATTTATAGTAATCATTCTTTTTAAATTCTCTCTGAAATAAGTGTCAATATAGGAAGGACATGGAAATTGTAAAAGAGTCTTTTTCTAGAGCCTAGTCAGAATTAAGGAAAATTTTCATGATCCATACTTATCTAAAAGTATAGAAACCTTTGTCAATTTTAAGAATGCGTATAACACTAACTATAAAATGTTGGGTCATATGTTTTTTTAATAGAAGATTCATAAAGTTTATATTATATTAAAAATTGTAAAACCATTTCATCGAAAGTGTATAGATCAAAATGTATCATTATTCTTCATATTCAGTACTTTAAATTTAATTAGATAAATTTCATGTATTATAATAGTTGGATAATATAAAATAATAAAATCTTTGTAAAAAATAAATATTATTAAAATATAACAACTATGATTTTAGTAAACAATTATATTATAAAACTTTCTTGTAATCTTTGAATAACAAATATTAAAAGATCCCCCAGATATAGGGTGTTTCGTGGAAATACGAGTGGACAAGCCACGTGGAGGCCACCTGGCTAGCAACAACCAGTTCGCGTACGATGGAGTCCCTCCCCCTAGCATGTCACCTCAACATTTAAGCTCCAACGCCGCCACCCTTTCACGCATACAATATGGACATCCCTCACACACGCCCAATGACCTACATGCTATTTCACAGGCCATCTCCTCTCCACCGTTATCGCACCCCAGCCTCCAAGCTCAAGAGAATTCTCCCTCCCTCGATCCTCAGAGCTTTCCCTCTCCATCTATGGATCTTCCAGGCCACTCGGCTCTACACCCACCACCCTGAGATAGCCTCCCCCTTCCCCATGCCCCATCTGCGAGGTAAACCAAGGTGTGGAGCCGCCTGGTACACTGCCCGAGGCAAGAAAATGCCCCTCTCTGATGCTCTCCTCATTGTGAATCCTTTCATAGTCGTTGCACTTCCCATCGCTCGTAAACCCCCCTTCTCTCCTACTCCTGTAGAGCCAATTCGTGAAGCGTACCTACCTATCTTGGCTCCCATAGTAGCACCTTCTCTCGTTGAGCCAATTCTTGAATCTCTCTTGAGGTAGGTGATCCTATTCTTCCCCTCCCGTGTGTGTGAAGTATCTCCAACACCCCCCTGAACATAACTATGGTGAAAATAAACAATGGGTCCTAGCAATGAGGCCATGTTAGGTACCCAAATACAAAATACAAAATATAAAATGAAATAAATGAGGAAAGAGGGAAAACCTCATGAGAAACCCCCCCTCAAAGTACAATGTATGTAAACAAAGAACTGACATTTGCTAGGAAATTGTGTCCTTCATTCCAAGAAGACTGCACAAAGAATGGAACTTCTTCTCAGTGAAGGTCTTGGTGAATATGTCCACAGTCTATTCTGCTAAAGGATACAATTGTAGGTCAATGATACCCTCGTGAACTAAGTCCCAGATGTAGTGCATGTGGATCTCGATTCGCTTCATCCACTGCCTCTGAACTAAATCTCCGTAGAACTGCATATTGCTCTTATTGTCACACCAGATGATGATCAACCAATGAAACTGAATTCCAAACTCAGTGAGAAAATGTTGTAGCCACATATCCTAGATGGTTATGTTAACTACCCCTCTATACTTAGCCTCAGCTTAAGATAGATAAATAACAACATGCTTCTTGCTCAACCACTAGATGGGCCTAGAACCCAGACTGAGTGAGTAACTAGATCTGGACTTGCAATCAATGTTATTGTCAGCCCAGTCATAATCACTGAAACCGATGAGGTCCAATGTAGAGTTTGTTGCATAATGAATCCCAAAGGTGATGATTCCTTATATGTATCGAAGGATACTCTTTGCAGCCTTCTAATGTAGCTCATGCGACTCTTGCATGAACTTAGAGACTACTCCAACTACATAGGAGAGGTCTAGCCCAGAGTGTGTGAGATACAAAAAACTCCCTGGTATTTTTTTGTACATCTTGTTTTCCACCAGTGGGGTGTCCCTTCCATCCTCAAGTCTGAATCCTGATAGGAAGGGAGTCGAGGCAGACTTGTAGTCTGTCGTGTGAAATCTATCGAGGAGATCTTGTTCATACTTGGCCTGAGACGGTTTGATTCCTGATGCATCTTGATTGATATCGAGTCCAACGAAGAAATGTAACAGAACCATGTTCATCATCAAGAACCTGTCATGCAAAATCCTATTGACTGCAACAATCGTTGAAGTCGAGAAACTCATGATAAACAAATAATCAGCATATAGAACTAGGAGTATAAGTGAATCAATCGTCCTGAGCATGTAAACATTTGGGTCTGACTTACAACATACAAAGTTTTGTGATAGCAGGTAGGAGTCCATCTTGGAATACCATGCCTCTGGGGTTTGATTGAGGCCATAAAGAGACTTCTTCATTCGATAGACCAAAGATGAATCCTGCACAAATCCCTGGGGGTGCTCCATATAGATCTCCTTAGAGAGATCTATGTGAATAAATGCATTCTTCACATCCATGGAATCCATCTTCGCTACTGGAGTGAAGGTCTCATCATAATCAATGTCATGCATGTGATGAAATACTTTGGAAACTATCTTGACTTTGTATCTCTTAACCTATCCATCCGGTGCGCTTTAGGTATTGTAGACCCATATGCACCTGAAAATTTTCCTTCCCGTAGGAAGGGGAAGCAGATCCCAAGCCTAGTTCTCGAGGAGGGAGTTGTGCTCCTCTTGCACGGCGGATTCCCAAAAGGGATTCTCGGCATCCTTTCCATATGACTATGGATTCGAAGACTAAACTAAGAATAGATTATTGGGTGGAATTGATTCAATGGCAGTGAGTGCAAGTGGAGGCTCCTAGAAATCATATCGAGTCCTCCTGGTATCAGCTGGATCCCCGACAAGATCGTGTGCATTCTGAAGAGTATTCTTGGCCCACTTGGGCCTCGGCTTTGGCTCTGCAACTACATCTGCATGCACTAAGTCTGCATCTGACTGTACTTACTCGATATCTGAATCATCTAAATCCTATGAATTAGAACTCTCATTTGAAGAAGAGTTGGCATGTGCATGCTCATCATCTTTGACAAGTGGAAGAACAAAAGTGTTTGCATGCAGTTGTTGAGGTACATGTGAGATAGTTTCCTCGAATTGGAAAGTATTTAGATAGAAAAAATAGATACACAATAATAAAAAAACAAAATAATCTTATTCAAAAAACTCCCCTCAAGGTACAATGCATAAGAAAAAAGAAAAAAAATGGGAAGGAACAAAAAGCAGTTCATAAGGAATTGTGTTCTTCACTCCACGAAGACCTCACAACTGTGCAAGTGTGTGCTCGTTGAAGATTTTGTTGAATATGTAGATGTCTCCATGGATCTGATGAAGTATATGCACCACTGAGATGTCCACACATTTCCACATTCTCTTTTTTTAATAAAGAAGATCCAAAAGAAGTTTGGATGAAGCTTTGAAAATCGTGCGACCTTTTTTGGAAAACGGACTTCGTTTCGAACAATTTTTTTTTATATAAATTGGGTATTTTTCTAAGAGGAATTCAAATATCGAATTTTTTTTTTTTCTGAAAACTCTTCTAAGAAAATATCATAATTGAATCTGATGTGAGCAACCCCATTTTTGTCTCCCGAGATGCATGCATGACACATGCATGTTGCTCTTGAGATGCATGCATGTTATATTCCATATGAAATTAAGAAAACAAATATGAAATGGAGTAGACATCATCTACAATTAATGGAACAAGAATTTGTGTAGATACTTGTGTAGAAGACTCTTTAGAATAGCAGGCCTAATCTTCTGATGGTTTCTCTTCTAGATCTATCTTGTCAACCTTTTCCATGTAGTCTTCCTTATTCCCAAATAGAACCTCCAATTGGGTCCATAATTCATTTGGAGTTGAATCGTGTGATTCATCATATACTTGATGGAAAAGTTAAGGAGAAATAAATAAGAAGATACATCATATGGCCATATCTTGTCTGTTGAGAAATTTGTTTTTCTCATCGACGGAATCAGGCTCTATTTCCATTTCCATAGTTATCTTGTACAAGCCTATGCATCTAATTTGAAGAATAATTTTTGGATTCCACTCCAAACAGTTATGAGGCATGAGAAGTATTGTCGGTGAGTAATCCATATTTTCTACATTCTTCAATATTCAATACTTGCAAAAAGAGTCTCGTGTGTCTTTTTCCTAGCAATTCGTCAGCTCTGATACCATGTAAATGTGGATGAACCTACACAGATAAGATGTCGCTAGCAAAAATACATACACAGTTTGCAAAGAAATGAGAAAAGAGACAAATATGAGAGAAAGAATGGAATAATTCTATTAATTGTATTCCACACTCAAAGAGTGAATAATTTAAAATAGATACAGGTTACATGAGTAACTAATGCACCATAGTATTGATATAGAGAGATCTAAACACTTGTTGAAAGACACTGGAGTGAATTGCCACCTAATCGCAGTTAAATGATCCATGCAATTATCAGTTAACTGAAACACATGTGTGGAAATGAGAGAGACACATGCAACTGTTGGTGATAAAAACGAGTTTTCTATGCATGAGTGACTTCCACTAGTCTAACTGAGTGTAAATGACTCTGAATTGATGAGGAACGCCCTATTTTGTAGGAATCGTTCTCAACATTGGACTATCAAACTTAGGAAAATAATTCTAGGTGAGTGTGTAATATCTCTAACATATGCGACTAGTCATGACACTACATAGTTGATCAACCACCTCTATCGAGGCTCTCTGATCTAGACAAAGTGGCATGTCATGTCTCTATACTAGAGGCTGGTTCTCTTCCTCCTCCATCACCTGCACCTCATGTTGCGGAGGATCATCCCCAATATATGTGCCAATATGTACAAAACAATAGACAATAATAATAAGATAATTGAAAGAACATGTTACAATAAATTACATGTGCATTAAAGACATAAAAATATGCCATTAGATTTATCAAAACATAATGATAATATTACTTCTCTTATCTAGTGGCTCGACTGTTGTAAATCAGATGTTTGGACATCCTCTCCATTCCATCCCCACATAGAAGTACAATACAATATCAAGGACGCAAAATATCCTCGCTGGCCAATAAGTCACATACCTCCTGGCCAACTGCAAAAATGGGAAACTCGAACTGGCCCTTCTTCAACATCAACTTCCCCCACATGCAAATATGCACATAAATCATAGGCCTAGAAGGGAATCGGGGTACTACTTGTCATTTGGCATGAAACCTCTCAAAAAATAGTGTAAATAACTATGCCACGAATGGGAAACATCTCATCCCATATAAAAGGATGCAACAATGATATAATGCATGAAAAAATATCTCAAAAAAATGTTTGACCACCTATTCAATCAAGGCCTATGCAATAAAATGTATACATAATACAAGATAGAACAACTAATGTGTTGCTCATCATAGCTATACTGTGACAATGTAGAGAGAATAAGACAAAGGAACCTAATGTCGTATCTACCAAAAGAACTTATTTGTATTTGACCACCACAAACCTAGAAATCCAAAGAGGAATGAACATATGGAATGACTGGAATATATCTACACATATGCTAGTTGGGTCTCTTCTACAACACTACGTGATAACACAAGGAAATGGAGAAAAACCTCCCCCCTCCCAAACAACCCAGTGATGAAATAGAAATACTCCTCTATGGGATGATACCACAGATTGGGACCGACCCTAAACCCCTATCGTCGATGACCCCAATGATGGATCAATTGTTGTAACAACAAAGAGTCCCCCATAAGGGATTTACCCTCTTGATAAAATTTCAAGAGCCCGACATCCATAAAACAATGATGTGTCAACTGTGAAATAGGCAGAGGCAATACCTCCATCTCCCTCTCCCTAGCTTCTCACTCATGCACAAATGTGTGTGTCTCGACCTGTTGCTCCTACTACTATAGCTCCTCCTCTTGTTGTCATTGTCTGTGATTCACATACAAATATGATTAGGAACATATATATAGATCAAATAAATTTAAATTATAAAAGTAACACACATATAAATGACATGTATTTAAAAAAGTCAACTTAATTTTTTTGACCCAAAAATTAAAAAAAGTAACTAATGCACCTCAAATAAAATATACGACCCACCGTCCTTGCACGATATTAGACAAAAAAACACTGTCATGTAGTTTTGTTACTAATACACACTAGTTTCACGTTTCTTATCGAACCATTACGTATTTTAGCGGTGCATCCCACAAGACACACCAAACTAGTAAATTGTGAAATAATCATCCTGATGTTGTACACTTTACAACATCGATGTGTCGTTTATAACTAAAGTCACTACTAGATTTAATTGGTTCATGAAAAAATAAGTGGTGCGATGTGTTAATATGAACACACCAATGAACCATGTAATTGTATCACTAGAATTATGTTTTGTGGTACGTTGGCTTTTATAGAGCAGTGGTAGATGGATTTCGATTAAAAAAAAAAAACCCATGAAAAAGAGAGCTACTTATTTTTCCGTCTCCATTTTTTTTTGGAGAAGGCTATAAGATAATCATTTTCAATACAATGATGATGTCTTATACGTAGCATCTTTTGCGTACTTGTTAGATATTTTACTCTCCATCGTAAACTCAAAGGAAAGTGATATTTTTCATTTTTTAGTTTAATTTTTTAATAAGAAAGGCGGAATCTATTGTCTTTATGAAAACATATTGACCTGAATTTGTTTTAACATAGACTTAAAATTAATCATAAAGTTTAAATGTAAATTCTTGTATAAGCTTGAAATTGGGCCTACACAAGATAAAAATCAAAGATACTTTTTATGTCTACATGTTAGACAAGTTGCAATATTTTCAATCACACGGATTCCATGAAGAATTTTAAAACCTTGTAATGTTTCAAAAAAATGCTTTATGTAAACTTAATTGTATAGTGTTGCATTTTTATCAAAGTTGATAATGCTCTTTAAAGAGTATGTAGTGGGTGATGGGAGAATCTATCAAGTAAGTAGGCGATGGTAGTGAAGGAAATATATATGCTCTATTGTGCTATGTAGGGAAGATTGTAATATCAAAATAAAATGATTCCCAAATCAAAGCTTTCAATAACAATAGTACATGTGTAGTTAGTGTTCTAGGTGATTAAGATGGAACATATAGATTTCATTCACTATTATTTTATTTTTGTATAATATTTAATATCATACATAATGTCTCACAACGTTGAAGTGATATTTATCTAAATTTATAAATTGTCATAAGTATGCTACAACAAATATGTTGGAAATACATATATATGATGAGTCGAAATAAGTAATAATCGTAGAGTGAGTTATTAACCAAACAATGTTAAAACTAAGATGGAAAAGTAATAAAAAAAAAGAAGACACATAAATGTACAAAAAAAATTTACTCTCAAAATCCTTCTAGGAAAACCAACACATAATAGATATCTATTAACCTTGGCCAAACCGAGATATCTATTAACCTTGTCCAAACCGGCCAATCCATGCCAACACTGACCAATTGAGGAATCTTACAATGGAATATTCCAAGCCATTAAATAGGCTTCATCGCATCAAATACCATGGAAAATACCTTTGTCCTGTAAACCACAAACAATAAACCCAGTAATGACTGAATCAAGGTTATCTTAACTATTGTATGACTGAATATTAAGTCAACATTCCCCCCTTTTAAACTTGACTTGCGATAAACTTACCCCCCTAAAATTTTATTAACCCGTTATCCATGAATACAACATGCCCCCACATCATCTAGGCCTACATCTAGACTTTATTCCCATGAACCATTAAATCAGGCGGTACACATACCTAAATAGATCTTACAAGCATAGTCCCATTTACATGTGATAAAATCGAACTCCATAAACATGATTACAACTATATTCCTAAGAAAATGATACTTGAAGCATATACCAACTTATTTTCCTACATTTATCTCTACTCTAAACACAATGAACCAAATAAAGCATTATTTAACCCAACACTTATTTAGATGTTATCCTCTATGTACTTAAACCAATGCTCCATTTCCATGTGCCATTTACCATGGTTCATAAACCCATGAACTATCACTGTAATTTGTGTGCAATCCAATATATTATTCAACAATAGAAATCCAAAGACTTATCTCTTTCACCTACTCTTTTCCACCACAATGTTGTCCTTCTCAATCTTGTCATAAGATGAGAAAATGGACTTTAGGTTTTCTATATTTGTATCCCATCCTATTACTTGAACAAAAAAAAAATTCTTCGTTGATTTTTTGCACGTAGTGTCCACGAATGACTCGCTATATATCCATGTTCTTAAAGCATCGTTTTTGTTGAAACTTCCCACAAGTTTCTTAGCATCTTCTTTGGTGAAAACATAGTCATCTATAAGGCCATCGTTGGGGTCTATGTTTTCATTTTTATTTTTCTCAATCGATCCTTTATTTTCATTCTTATTCTTCTTTTTATAGCTTGGCATCCTTCTTTCTATTGGGTTGGGTCTTTTTCTTTCTGTTCGTATGCACCATCCTTTGCAACACCTTCAAGCATCTCTTGTGAAAGCGATTTATTACCAACCCTCATAATAGCACATATTATCTCCCTTGATGGATCCCAGTACCACACCATTTTCCTAAGAGATCCCAAGCCTACCAGGTTCTAATCCACTATGCAAAAAACATCCAAACCACTCTCGCTAAAGAGTCCAGGCATACTAGGATCTAATACGAGATGTTACAACTAAGAGAGAGAAACACAACAACAAGAAGCATGCACATAATTAGATACTAGAGATATACCCTAGAAACCCTTCCAATAAAACCAACACCTAATAGATATATATTAAAGTCTAGGGTTTTAAAAGGAGTTTAATTTCTAAATCAAATTTGTAGATCTAAGCTTGCTTGAAATGTCAAATCTCATGTTACTTGGATCTTATTCTTGCTAACTAGTCTTCTATTTGATGCATCATTTGAAGTTGGCATAAGTTGGGTTATTGATCTTATCTTTAACTTGCTTATCTTGTGGATCTAACCCTAAGTAACAAAGTATCTCAAAACATTTCAAAGTTTTATCATTTCTCTTGACTTACTTCAATTTCATGCTTGGGAATACATAGTTCATGCTTAATATTGCTCTTATTTACTCCATATACAAGGGTTTGCAGGCCATCATTGAGCCACTTACATGATACATGTGCTCAATAAAGACAGATCGATGCATTAAGGGATGAAACGTTATGTTAATTAAACCCAACGTCTAACATTCTCTAGCATTCTTTTACTTTGAAGGCTGGCATTTGGTCTT